>JAMKCH010016573.1:0-117136 GCA_023653785.1 Ophioderma brevispina
CACGAGACACCTTATGGTTAAGCGGCAGTCGATATTTAGCTTGGCGGCAGAGCCTTACTTTGAGTCCTGGATTTCCCACTATTTGATTTTCAGACAGCGTAGGGATACTTTTGGTCTAATACAGACCGAGCGATAATGGCTAATTGCAGGAGATGGCTCGTCTTACATGATGATACGACATCACATTCCACTTGAAATTAAAAACGATAAAAGTAACCTTGTTCGATGCGCTTTATTTAATTCCAATTCTATGTTCAAGGATTGCCTGTGGACAGTAAATGATTACTCTGCCTTTTTTTTTTCGCAACATTACACGGGAAGTGTTTGTCCTGTGCAATACACTTTGCATAATGTCTTCTATGTATTAAATATTCCATATGAATCCGTGTTCATTTAAAATTCTAAATACAAAAGTAAAGGCACCGATGGCCAGGCATGATCTTGTCTGTAGTTGTTATTTTGTTGTTGTTATTTGTTGGGATTAGTACATTGTCGTTTATACTTCTACTGCATCTACGTAGTGGTGCTTAATCCCTTTGTGCTTGCAGCTTAACCGTAATCCCACACCCACAAATCCAGTTGAAATGAATATACTTTCATTGCATTCCTCCAATGTAGCCCTGGATTCATCATTTTGTATAGAGTGCAATTTGTAGCAACGCAACTCACGCAACGTAATGCAGTGGTGGACCTTATGGGGCATTAGGGACCCTTGATTTTTGTCATACCTTTGATCCCTAAATGAGTTTCCACGTGCTCTAATTTTTATTAAACATATAAATTTGGTTTATTGGCGACAATGTCCTCAGGGCAGTCAAACATCTTTTTCCCATCATTAGCAAATAACTCCTTTTGCACTATTTTCAAGTTTCGGGAAGAAAGGCGAAGATGTTTTTTATAGTTTTTAAATGTTCTGAATCGATTTTTTGGTCCAATCTCTGAGGGACGTGTGGGGAACATTGTCAAATAAGGGGGTAAAATTAGTTGAGGGGTACATTTGAAATCAAATCAAATTGTGTTAAATATCACCAAATGTATTTGTATCATATAAGGAGAAAAGTATAGTTTGTAGCTCTAATAATGTTTCAAGGTCATCCTAGGCAACAATTATCCATTGCACAGATTTGTTAAAAGATGGTGCGAAATTAGTGCTCTGCATACCGAAGCAGAAAATGTGATTTTTAATTCTTGGTGAACATTCTTTATACAATTTCGAGGTCAAGTGTTGGTAAGCCTTATAGAACATAACCCTTATTAGATTAGATTGTGCCCACTACTCATGCAACCATGCATTGCCACCATTGTAAATAAGGCAAAACGAAAGATTTGACATAATCGTATCACTGGATAAATGTAACCCGCAGGATGATTTGAAAGCTTATAGGGCTGTACTTGTTTAACTGTAGACCGGAACCTAGACAAACTATACCCTTTTTAATCCTATAATAAGACAATTAAATTGGTGTAATATTGAAAGACAATTTGACTTGATTTCACAATTTCCCCCATTCTCCTTTTCCAGAATGAAACCATACAGAACACCCAGCTTAATTTTGGATTCCCAGACTCGGCACTGTTTACTGCTGTTATGCACAAGTACGCTACAGCCAGTTGTTTCTCAATAATCCGAGTGTGACGAGGTCTCTTGACTTAATCTTCATGATTTAAGAAAATCCTTGATTATTCAAGGCTACGACAATGTCCCTTAACTGTTTGTATATATTAAGTAGTGTTGATTAACAAATCCATCCCTGGCTGCAATTCATACTCACAACAATGGACCAAACTTAGACTAACTGAAACAAATGTTGGCTTTTGAACATACGTTGAAAAACAACATGGACATCTACAAATATGTTCTGTAGCTGTTATTTCTTATAGCACATTTTTATAAGATAGCACTGTGTTTCATAAAAAAAACATGGTTAAAACATCACTTGCAGTCTTATGGTTTGTGAAATCAAAGAGCTTTGATACAGTCAGCGCCATAGTATGACTGTGTAGTCCGTTGTCTAAATGTTACTGTACAAGGAAAGATTATCGCAGAAATCGCACTAAATAGTTGTCTGTCTTGTTTAAGTTGCAGTGCCACTATACTTTCGATAGGTTTATGTATAGCATTAGAAGTAGTTTCGTGAGATAACGAGAAAAATTGAACGCTCAATTTCTTTTTTTATTTGCATGTTTGTTTTCTATTAATCGATTCAATTTATATACATTGTAGCTGATAAAGTAATTGTTTTCATATGCCGAATGCTAAACTATTTTGCACAACGTGAATTCCATCTGTAAAAACACTTAATCAAGAACAACATGTACTAAGCTTACAGACGATGCTCCATTGTTTTAATTACCCTGACACTGGATTTAACACATAAATACCATGACTAATGGCTTATGCGAAGTTTTTGTCACTGACAGATGGTTGAAGGAAAACACTTGACTCTCTTCGTACTTCCCCATAAATACCAGCTGTTGACATTCTTTTTGGTACTACGCAGCTGTTGAAACAGTGTTCTACTATTGTCCCTGTGCTCAATTACACATTCGCAAAATACCATTACGTATATCTAGCAATTGCTATTTGAACAATGATTCAAAACCGCTCTTCTTTTCGTTCTCTTTTAAGGTGTGTGAGGATAATATTAAAAATTGTCCAAACAAGGACGCGTGTTTTCGTTTATTTGAAGAGGAACATGTGCCCAATCTTGCAAAATTTAGCTCACATGTAGAGCTTTCATTTATAAAAACTTGAAACCTCTGCACTGTCGTTGGTGTACACGTATCATGTTGTTATATTTACTGTCATGGGTCTGTAGTAGTTTCCACTACTGTCCTGACTACATCTCATTATTAAGTTATTCCAAGAAGAAAAGGGGGACTACACAAGGCCCAAGACCCGTTGTGCCGTGGCTAAAATTAAATCAAGAATATTTAAGCCCTTTATTATCATTAAATAATGGTTCCGAGTTTCAACTCTTTATACTCTTGCCCAAACGGTGATATGTATATATTGGTGGATATACAATAATTTTTATGTTCTTGGAAAGGCCAGCTAAAAGCTCAAGCCTCAATCATCGTTTTACAGAAACATTTCCCGATATTTTGACATTTTAAAGCAGAACCTGATTTCTTATTTCACTTTAATATTTAATGAGTTTGTTTATAATCCTAAAACATTCTCCAGGGCATTATGGCGATTCATTTTTTAAGAATTTCTTGACCGAATCTTAATTAATACCAAGAAATTTGTAGGTATCGGTAGGCGATCCACATTTGGCAACCATACATGTATGATCTAAAGTGTACTAAATAGATCTAAATTCTAACTAACAATTTATATTTCTGCCAAATAATCATAATGCAAAATTCTTATGAAAATACAAAATGATTATGTAAAATTCTCATAACACTCACATGAAAGATATAATGGTTCTTTCTTTTTCATTTGAAACATTTTTGTGAAATATCCACTTTACGTCAAACCAACAAAACAAGACATGCGTTTTTTATGGATTTCGTTGAAAATAAAAAGGGATGAGAAGATCGAGAGACGTATACAGCTGTCATATTCAAGTGCCCGTTAGTTATTCCACGTAATGACGGTGACAACGGGAGTGAAGAATACTTTAAGTGCTTGACCTTATTCGTAGATTTCCCATAAAAGAAAAAACAGAGAGGCGAACGTAAGCGACCATGAAAGAGATGTATGTTGTTTTTAAAAGGGTACATAAAAAATGTCTTTCTACTAGACTTTCATATCTTGACTTTATTTCCTACATTTTTCTTCTTTACTTATAATAATCCAAAAACGTGGCCGTTATTTAAAATATATTTTGAATATTTCGTCGTTGTAAAATCCTTTTCTTTTTATCTAGCCGATTTGAAATAAATAAATTCAAACCGTGACAATCCCATCGGTTAACATTATCCGCATGTAAGATGACTAGTTTAGGTCGTAGCCTTGAAGCAACGCTGGGGGGAACTGGTATAATAATCTTAAAGTAAGAAGTGGGTGGTGGCAGCTCGTTTCCCATTTAAATAAGCATAATATAATACGAGATTGATAAAGCGAGCCCTTTCCAAAGTAAGACCAAAGCCGTACTATAAGACAAACAGACAAATTAAGAGGTACATATACAGATGATAATATTACAAAAAAAGTACCAAAATAAAAAACACAAAATCTCAATTAGTTAACAACAAAAGGACATTACTGTAACAATTTAATCCTTGGAAAGGTATGCCTGGTTGAAACTATCAAAACCGGCGGCGTAAGAAGACATGAGTTACATTTGGTTGAACGATTGTTGGTATGGGGACAACGGAAGATTGTTTCCATAATCTAGAACCAAACACATCATGTAATGAACTAGTGCCCACGGGGGGGGGGGCCAGCAAATTTGCGCGTCATTATAGTCATCTGGAAGGACAGGTAGAATGTACCAATGCTGGATCTACAGGGGCCCGCTACCTACGGTGACACAACTAGTAATACAGGTTGAAATGAGAATTAAATTCGTAAATTGGTGACGAAAGACCATTCAATATTAACAGGCACCAGTCTAAGGTAAACTCGAGTTCTCCCGGCAGTAACCATGCATTCCGAATAACGGGATACCCCTATTACGTCTCCCGCCTGGTATTAAGCGGCGCTGCGCGATTTTGTATTTCGGAAGACGCTCACATCAAAGGCCCACCCGCTTAGAAAAGAATTACCAGTCCAGTCGAGAAAGGATCAATGATTTCACTGCATGTCCAGTGGAACGTCCATATCACGACGGTTTCTATTAAGATTACGCAGATGGAAATTTACACTTTTTGTTTTTTTTTTTAAATTTTGGGTTTTTAAGTTTTTCCAACAAGGTTAAACATATACCCAAATTTTTAATCAGACATAAGGAGTTTCACAGATCCATCCTATTTTAACTGAGGCGGCCAGATATAGCAATTTGCCATCCTGGGAGACGAAACCATGAAAGTAACTCGGTCTTAGAGGCATTAAGCTTAACTGAGTAGCATTAACAAGACATACCTAAATCTAATTTTCTTCTTCTCAATGCAGTTTTTGAAAGTCTAAGTTTAGCAGCAGCCATAGCCTCCTCAGACGTAGGGTCAAGTATCCATATACGTTGCGTATCATCTGCATATACATTATGCAACCTGAAAACGTTTGATGATATCGGTTACAGGGTTGTGAAATGCGGTAAAAATTGGTGGACCTGCGAACTGATCCCTGGGGAACACCAAACGCATTGGTTCCATTAGAATATTTCACCAAGAGATCCAAACGCTAAGTTAGCTCAATTCGCGATCGACTGAGGGACTAAGCCCACCAAAACTTGCAGAACAGAATACGCAAATTCCCTCTGGCATTCGCTCGATGAGAATTGTGTGATCTCTCGTTAAATGCCGAGGAAAGGTCCAGAAGAACGAGCATAACTGCTGCTACCATGTCATTCATTTAATATATCGTTTCACTCTAAAAGAGCTGTCAAGTGCTATGCAAGCCTTAATAAGCACCGAAAATTATACTAGTAAGATTATTATTTTGAAGATGACTATTAAAGCGGGAAATTGCCGGGTATTCAATGATTTTACCTAACGTAGGAAGATTAGACACAGGACGGTAATTTTTAAATAAATCCGGATTTAAAGTAGGCTTCTTAATCAATGGAGAGACAACAGCTTGGCGAAGAATCAAAGGAAATGTGCCGGCCCTAAAAGAGTTGTTGATAATTGATGTGATAACGGGCACCAGAGTTTCTGTACAATGTTTCAATAACCATGTTGGGATGGGATCAAGAGGACTTGTTTTGTTAGGAAGTTTAGAGATGATTTTTCTAACCTCCTCCTCTTGAACAGATGAAAAACAATTCATCTCTTGAACATGGTTACCACTGCCTCCACTACCCAAATTCTCGCACATAGCGCTAGTTATATCGCTAGCTGAGGAATCAATTGGAAAATAACCTTGATGTATTGTTACATCACGCTCATAAGACTTACTCATATCATCTAGCTCCACTCTGATGTTTGACACTTTATCATTGAAGTATTGAGCAAATTGATTACTGAGTGCAAAATTGGTAGTACATGCTGGTAATTTATGAACAGATGAATTTAAAAGTAAGTTAAGAACACGGTACATATTCTTTGCACTGGCATTAGTTAAGGTATCGTTAAAAGACCTGGTCTTACGATCATCAATCAATCTGTTAACCTTAATGTTTGATGAAGAAAATTATCACGATCAACACTAGAGTGAGTTTTTCTCCATATGCGCTCGAGCCTCCTGCGTTCGCATCGTGCATCTCTAACATCATCCGAATACCATTTAGGGTTTCTGATGAGCTTATGAGAGCGCTTTTTCTCAGGACAGTGAAGATCCAGAAACCCCACGAATAGAGCTGTTATAAAGTTCGTCTGCCTGTTAGGATATCAGGTAGAAAGCAAATACAGTGATGCTTGTCAGATCGATTGAAAAAAGTGACATATTCCAGTCCTTTATAATGACCTAGAAGTGACATCCTTCCTCTCAGACGAGGTTTTAAACTAGGGACGTACATTGGATCATATGATGGTCAGATCCATATCTAAATGGGGACACGATGCAGGAAGTCTGAGCGCAAAGAGATTATCCTCCGGACGAATATAACCTGATCAAGAGTATTTGCCACATTTATGTGTTGGACCTTTGACATATTGCTTCAATCCATGTCTGCAAGGTAGTTCAAATACTGGGTGACAATTCATATTGAGTTGGTTTATTCACATGAACATTTATATCACCCATTAGAAGGGGTTTACCAGGAAGAGTAGACAAAAACACCAAGGAAGTCATCAAACTCTTCATAAAATTGAGGGAAGGTAAAACAATTCTCCCTAGGGGGCAGGGACGATAGATTGCAATTAAACGGAAGGTCTTACAAACGGAAGGTTAACAATCTCAGATTGTTGTTTCTAGATGTAATATACATTGAGATGTTTGTTTAACTAATTCCTAATATCATTATTTTTAAGGGGGGCGGGGTTTAGAAAACCAGAGGGAAACAGGCGTGCAGGACACTTTTCCCTTATTTTTTTTCACAGTATTGTGAAAGTGATGCTATACTTATATTTTATACTCTATGATGCACTCTTTCATGCGAGATTTCATAAATTTCGGAAAATAACTCTTGGATGTCCGATTGTGGAAACTCTGTTTCCAGTCGGTTTGCTGTCTCTGATTCACTGCTGAAAAGTGATACACTGAAAGTTGTATATCATAATCCGTATATCAAATGCATTTATCATATTAATAACTATCTATATATTAATACCGGGGTCTGTCTGTCTTTCTGTCTGCGGGGTGGGTCTGTTGACCGCGTCTATTTTTGGAGACCGAGGGTCGCGCTTTCCTGAAACTTGGTGGGTGGGTTGCCCGACTCTCCGAAGACCGAGTTTGTATTGGGTAAATGGACAAAGGTCAATCGTGGGGTCATTCAAGGTCAAGGAGGTCAAATGGACCGACGCTATTTTCTCGGAGACCGAGGGTTGCGCGTTCTGAACTGGTGGGTGGGTCGCCGCTTGACCGTCCGAATACCAAGGTTGTATTGGTTAGTGGATCAAAGGTCATCAGGGGTCATTCAAGGTCAAATGAGATCAAATGGGGTACAAAAACCGTTGGGTGGACATGCAAAACTTGAAGGGCGGGTGTTGATTTTTGGAAGCCAACAAATTTTAAAGGTCATAACAAGGTCATTCGGGTCCATTCAAGGTCAAAGGAGGGTCAAAGGGGGTAACACATTGGTATGCCATGAAACTTGGTGGGTTGGGTTAATTGTGATGCCAAAAATGTTAAAGGTCATGACAGGGTCATCAGGGGTCTTTCAAGCCAGGTGCTCACGCAAGCGCAGGTGATCGCGAAACCCGGCGACGGCCTAAGTAACAATTATTACTCAAAAGTCCCAATAGAAATATTTCTTACCAACCCTACAAGGCAGAATCATTAGTATATTATTCAGATGTTGACCAATATTTCACTTACAGTTGTAACTTTGCGACTGCACCCTTGTAGTAGGTGTAGAGTCTAACAAAGTTCACAAAATGTGCGATTAGATTTCTTAATCAATTTTCCCCTAGATCCTTGAGGACAATAACGCACTCATGTCTCACAATACCCAGCCAGTGGATGTGTCTACGGCTATTCATTATCTTTCACAGTGTAAGATGTTATGCGGCAGAACTATTATGTCGAGAAATTGTCGTCTGATAACAATGGTCAGGGAACAAGGTATAAGAGTCTCCTTAATGGAAGACTTTTTCTTTCAGAAACTCTGCTGTAAATATCAGACCCATTAGACCTAATATCTCCAAGAATTTCTTTCACAGGTCATTTGCTGAATGCCTTAGAGAGATTAAATTTAAATGCGTATGCTATTTATATAACGACCTACTAATGCGCGAGAGCATAATGAATTGTTTAAAAATACACGTAAGCGGTAAAACATGACACGGATCTTCGTTATGAATTTCTTACACGAGCGAGGAATATCGAGTATAATGTCTAATCCCATTGGGTATATAGCTTGATGAGAGAATCTCTTTTGTATTAGAGACGAAGACGTCCTGGTTACGCCCCAGGCTACTCATGGACAATTACGGTTTCTTCTTTGTAGCGTTACCGCAGTGGTTCGGTAGCCTTGATACTCAAATAATTCTGCGTAAGAACAATTTCTGTCATGCTAATCTTCTTGTTGATTCATTCGCTCATGCTCTTTTCGCCATCGTAGGGAACGCTACGTAGCAGGATTTAAAAATGTTCGGTTGAAGATAATTCTTCGACGTGTAAGCACGTCAATTTTGTGTACGTCCAGTAATAATTGCAAGTGGTCCGGCCATTGTATGCCGCAGATATGCTTTCGAATGGGATGTTCCCTGCCCCATACGGTTGTTGAAGAAGTTTTGAATTTCGAAATGTGTTCGCAAAGTGAGCGGTTTGGTCCATTTTTATCACTTTAAGCCCAGCTTACCTTGAATTTCCAAATATTCGATATCAGTACAACACGATGTCGCAAATATACGGCACTGACAACAATTGCAAACAGATATGACTAAAGTTATTTGAAAATATTTTTTAAATTGTGAGGAAAAGTGGTGCGGTCATGGCTGACATGGCCGACACGGTTACTACGTCAATGTGAGTGTGATAATAAATAGGCAGGGCATACAATAACGGATGGCCATCATTTGCCTTAGCTTAATTACTGCTAAATATAAACAAAGGATCAACAAAGTGTGGATTTTTCGATAATATAGGAGGTAATGAACCAAAAAATCACTGATTCTACTACAAAACAGATTTACGATAAGTTAATTAACATTGTTTGTTACTTCCACGATTTTGTGTCCCGTTAGTATCTCTTTACTATCGCAATTACGATAATAACATATCTGAATGTCTCTCTTTTAAACTCTTTTGGGAATCTCCACACTGTTTCACACACGTTGGTCAGTTAGAACCGATTCATGTTGTTTCTGTGTTTTAGGAGCAAACAACATTAACCATCATGTCTAGCGCCAGCAGGTACGCCATTTAGGATCTTCTTGTAGTAGTGAGGAAGACGCCTCAGTTACGCCCCGAGGAATTCACGGGCAATTAAATTTTGCTTCATTGAAACATAACCGCTGAAGTTCAATGGCATCAGGGACCGCGTAATGTCTATATCAATCAGGCTAATCTTACAGTTGATTGATTTGGTCGTGGTTTTCTTATTTATTGTAACAGCATACTACATGATTGTGTTCCAAAATGCATTGTATTTAATATACTCAAAGTCTTTTAATTTTCATCAAGAATAATTTATTAACACATTTCAATATCACCATCTCGTTGGGGAAAAATGTAAACTTGTGAAAGTCCTTCACCGGAAAAGTTAGTTTAGGACACTTGCATAGTTAATTTAGTCAGACCTGTCCTTCAGAACAACCGAAGAGAATACCAAAGAAATGCATGCACAAATGTTTAATGTTTCAGGTTAACCGAGTTCATGTATTGCATTTTGCGCATGCCTGTGTGATCTCAGGGACATGTAGTAAAGTCCATTCAATATAACTTCCGTGAAATGGGTGATCAGGGACATGTAAAGTCCATTCAATATAACTTCCGTGAAAGGACTCTAAAGGGAACTTTCATAGAAAGTCAATAGGTTAAATTTACAAAACATGTCCTCCAGACGAACCAAAGTGTGTAAGGAATACAAAAGCATAGCCTGTAAAATATCTGAAAAGCTCAGGTAAACCAAGTACATGCTTGTGTGAGGAGGACAAACAAAAGTCCATTCAAAATAATTGACCTTGCATGAAAGGACCCTATTCGAGAGGAAAATTCGCTCCATGGAGGGTTGGGCCATTTAGTAACCCTGAGGAATTCAGCAGCCTTACGGATTAAAGCGCTTTATTCCGTAAGGATTTTGATTTCATCAGGGTAATCAGTGAAGATGGGCCATAAAATGGCTAAACCCCTTCAGCTTAGACGTAATCTCTTTTCGTGTGCATCCAGCCAAAATATCTTAATTTCACCATAAATCCTTGAGGGAAATCACTAACCTGATCCTAATTCAATCGTGTCATTGAAGTAATTACGCAATTTCCTGGTTACCTGATCACGCACATTTTAGAATTCATTTCTGCCATTTAGCCATAGCGATTTTTTGTATAGGCTAGCTTTGTGTGGCGATTATTTTGTTCTCGATTCGCCTGAAGCTATGGGGCTAGCATTTGAAGTTCGCGGGAATATTTTTTTTCAATATCTTATTTTTTTTTTTTTTTTTTTTTTTTTAAAAAAAAGAACAATATGAACACGTTCATCCATATTTAATAACCACCCTCTGTTCTTACGGCGTGGAATTAGTTGGCAACTGTACCGTTATATAGGAATTATACAAATGTCGCAACCATCAACTGCCTATTTTAGCGATGATGAGTCACCAATAAAGACACGCTTTGGATTTTTTAATGTTATTTTGGATTAATCCATGAATCCCGCCTTAATATATATTGACACAATGCCCTTCACTGCCATTGCAATGCAGTGTATTGCAGTGGTTCTTTAGTGGTGCTACGTCTATTGTAATTCAAAGCACGCCACAGCAAATCAATAGAGACACAACCAATACCATGCGCAGTAACGTTACGGTATGAAACGTGGAGCCTGAGTTTTCATCGCACATTGCATTGTGGGTATGAATTTCGGAGCAATCCATTTCCGGCTAGCGGATTTCACATGTCCAATGTAATCCTACCGTATTGTTAGGTTGTTATATTTGGACAGTTTGGCATTTCTCACAAGTGTCCATCAGCCATCGTCAGATTGCTGCGTACAAAGTATCATCAGTTGGTATGGGTGAATGCGACAATCGACATTTTAGACGTAATAATTGTTCAGGCTCAGAAGAGATATACATTATACTGCATGTATTTACCAATGATTTTATTTTTACAAACTTGTTTATGAAATGAAATGAGTTGATCCAGTATTTTCTCTATCTGAAGAACGGAAGTTGAGCTGTACCGAAAAACCCTGGATCCACGTATTTTCAAAAGGATCGAAAAGACACGTAATGCAGTGCGACAGCAATGCACTTAGGTCGCGTTTCCGCGTAGCTGCTGGGAAACTTTATTCAAGATTTTCGATGAAGTGTCTTGGCCCACTTCAAAATAGACTTTAGTCATGACACGGTCCACTTTGAAATGCTTTCATACAATCCGGTAGATTCTGTGTAGGTTATGACACATGTGTGTCAGTGGCTTTAGAGATGACAGGTTATTTGTGAAGTTATCACAAAAGCCACTGACCTAACACTTTTGTTTGTACTCATGCTGGTGCGTTTTGTATGCTGATTCCGAATGTGGACATGAACATGAAAGTAGATAATTTGGACATATCAGAAAACAAATGTGGAATAAATTTGACCTCTGAGTGTCAATAGATGCCTCCCTGTAAGGCCCAAAAGCCCGGGCTCAAAATGGCTGTCATGGTGTATACTGTAAGTATCAGTGAAATTTTAACTACTTAGGTTCTCCAGGTAGACAAGGATGAATATTTAATCATCTTTCTCTGGAGATAACACCTTTCCCTGGATATCTATCTCTCTTTTAGCAACCCAGGCTTGTTAGCTCAGTTGGCAAGAGCGCCGTGCAAGTAATACGGAGGTTGCCGGTTCGAGTCCGGCCAAACTCACGTGTTTCTTTTTTTAACACTTGTGCGCGCTGGCTATATCCAGGAAAAGATTGATAAATATTCATGTGAGTATCATTGTTTAACCATTTGAAATTTTGAAATGAGGTATGGTCAAGGGTAAAATAAATTGTTTTTATTGACGAATTATTTGTGACACGATCAAGTCAAATTGGGTCTTATGTCGGCAATATTCAATTTGAGGTTTTTAATTCGAGCTACTTCCCCATCAAAATAGTACATTTTGATTAAAGACTTATTACATTTGGATATCTGGTTCCATAGATATGATGGATTTATTGTCTGTCCAAAACAATGAAAAAACAAAAGAATTTGCCCACTCATTTGGTTTTTAACTCAAAAGCAATATTGGCGACATCCGACTCATCTTCTTTGATCATGTCACATATAAATGGTGAAAAGATTTATTATTGCATAAAATATAGTCTTTATTTGCTCATCGCTTCCATAGAATGCCTAACTTAATGGAGGTATAGTGGTATGGTGTGCGTATTGAGTCTACATCGACTTTTTCTAATAGTAGTGATCTTTTCTTTCAAACGTTTGTCACTTGTAATCAATGTGGTCGATGAAGTTGAATTTCTATCCTCGTACGGTGGATTTGTAAAATAAAGACGCTATCGTATTGCTTTCGTCCTATACATCAATGTTGGTGTTCAAGCTGCAGCATGTCCTACTTGAATTTCAATTGGTAATCGCAGCCACTCTCTGGATCGCTGGGATTGTTTGTGTCTAGTTTTGTTATTACACACAAAACAGTTTTGTTAAGAAAACTGTGAAGTAACCCTTTAAGTTAAACTCTTCTTCTTTCGATTATCGGTTGACATCTTTTATCATATCTTGTGCTTATTCCAAACATCCTGTTGATTTGATCATATCGATGAGATTCGATTTTCCTTCTTCAACTTCTGCTTATAAATAATATCACCAATGTCACGTACGAAGCACTCTCTGATTAGGCTGCAATCGTTACACGCTATTACGTGTCAGGTGTTGGCTCGGTAATATACCTCAGTAACCCGATTAATTTCAAATGTAATAAGCAAAATTTTCTAGAAATCTTAAAGGTATTAACTGTCTTTTGCTGGAAATAAACCTCTTTTAGTGCAGCCAACGGTAAATGATTGCCGGCCCTTTGGTCTTGATAAGATACAAGAAACTGTTTGAAATACGTTAAAAGAGTAGCGTATCACGATATTGATTGAGAAGAAAACCTACCTTATGTAAAGAACCCTATGTAAAGAGGGTCAGGCAAGCCAATTCTGTCGATTTCAAGCGAGTCAAATTTCGCTTTAAGTGAAGTATGGTGTAAAACACTATCTGTCACTAGTCCGTACCATTTACGTCTTTATACAGTGAATTAAAGAATTGATTACTAGGTAAAACACGGGAATGGTCGGCCGACACGATCAGAAGAACCCTCCCCCCCAACTATTCGTCTTTTCTCTATAGTTAAGTTACTAACCTTATTTCTTACATCTGTCCATTTGGGGATGAGTATCCTTCGCGCGAATTTTATCCCCTCCCATCCCAATGTTACCCTAGCCTCGGGAAAAGTTGTGGTGTCAAAGTCCTAGAGCTGGGGCAACTGCTTCCGACAATTACTTGTTTTTTTTATGTTATTAATAATCATTCCTGAATTATTTCGTTATAGACTGAAAACAGGAAAACACGGCGAAAATGAGATATGTGTACTTTTTGACACAAATGAAATTTTGGCCTATATTATTAAGCTGTTCAGCAATTTCAACGGTTCATAGTGCAATCGTACAGGAAAAAAATGGCAGTTGTTTTAGATGAATAGTTACACTAGCTATACATAGATACCAACAATATCATTCAGTGAGTATTAGTCATTAATTAACACGGAAAATGGCAACCACCCATTTGTAAGATTTGTTGCAAAATACCTTGGTCAGATTAAGTTCTTCAGGTAATGCAATGATTATACATTTTTGTATTTGAATTTGAATTTATTAGTGAAGTGACGAATAATAATTTGGTCTGCTGATGAACAAATTTTAAAAATTATGATTAAATTTTCAATTTGTTGTACATTGAAATATTGTGTGCATATCCAAGACATTACATTTGGCTAAATTCTTTTTCTTTTTCCTTGAAAGAAATCGGTTAAATGTATTTTACTTAGTTGCCACATTACTTACTGGTTAGCTTACACATATGAACACTTGTCACATTCAAACGAACTT
This sequence comes from Ophioderma brevispina, assembly GCA_023653785.1. Taxonomy (NCBI): domain Eukaryota; kingdom Metazoa; phylum Echinodermata; class Ophiuroidea; order Amphilepidida; family Ophiodermatidae; genus Ophioderma; species Ophioderma brevispina. The sequence continues at coordinate 14,452 of JAMKCH010016573.1, forward strand.
GTTACATTCAAACGACAAATCGAACTGAAGCTAGGGAAACCGTTCTTTTTTCAGTGTATTTGGTCATCATAAACAAGAACAAGAATATGACACGCTAAAATCATACAGTGTCCCTTTAAGATGAGTGTGAAAAGAAAGAGAGAGTGAGTGAAAAGAGAGAGTAGAACGTATGTTTTCAAATAATTTGTAATCAAATGTAAGCTCGGCGAATCTGTATTTGAGCATGTACTACGTACTTTGAGCATGCATATTTTTTTTAATTTTCTTTCTGCTTAAATTCTATATCGCCATCCCCGTTTTTTGTATTTTTCCATTAAAATGCGACCCTAAAACATCAACCCTATGCTGTAATATTGAATTTGAATTGTGTAACTGCGATTGTTATTTGCTCTTATTTATTTTAATATATACTATTATTTCAAATGATGGACAAGGGATACCCCTGAATGATACAAAGGAAGGAACGATTGCTGCAAGGTTCTGGGCATACAAATCACAACAACAAAATGCAATACATAACTTTACACACGACTAAACACGGTAGCTTAACCATTCCCTGCCTTCACTCAGGCGAAAACTTGTGTTTCAAGAATAATTACGTGCCACAAGACGGAATTAAGAAAATTACCCAATGGTCAAACCCAAGCATCAATTCACACGATTTCAAACTTGATCTGTTATTCAAAATCTAAACTGTACATAGCGTATTTATTAATAAAATGAAATCCAGTTTAGCATCGAAAGTGGGTTGCCAAAGATATACCGAGGTCAATCTCTCTGATCAAATGAAATCATAACCAGTTACGTTTTTGCTCGCCGTCACTGTCGCATCAGTAAGGAAACGTTTGAAATGATGCATGTCAAGAATTGATTATCACAGCGCGGGCTAGTGGCAACTTTTGTCACATTTTACACTCGGATGCGTTGCCTGAAGATGAAGCGAACGCTATTAAGCCTTATGGTCGTTATCTGATTCCGTCAACTCGAGTCACTCATCGGCCCGTTTGTATACATATTCATGAATCGTCGCGCTCTCCATTAACCGTCACTCCTTGCTCCACCAATGACAGGTTCTAAATCCTTTCATATCGTTCACAGTCTAGTAAGACATGCACCTCCCCGTCAATTACTGCTAGTTCATCTTGTCAAATCATTAGTAATTATTTTACAATATGACTCCTCTTTCTCCCGTACAGGTTCGGTGAGAGTGATGTGATGGTATATTTAAAACATCGATGCGTGTGCTGATGGAACTATCAGATGACTTGAGTTCAAGTTGCCGCGTTGAGTCTGCATTCTGTTGACGAAAGTGTGAATCGGTGGCAGTGAGATTTTTTGAAAACTCGTTGACAATAGCAGCTGCAAGGCAAGGCAACAGTTGCTTTGCTCTTAGTAGCCACTACAATGGCGACAACTCCTGAAGTACAATAAATGTGACATAACAGGTACAAGAAGACATGAGACCACGACGTTTCCACCGTATGACTATGGAGGCTCGTCAGTTATTCGGGCATATGAGATTGTATCATGCTTATTTAATATCTCATCTTCTAGTAGGCTTGATTGGGAACTTCTTTAGTAATATTTCCATCTGCAAGCGTGGATCGAATCAGAACGTTGCCTCTTTGCTTCTTTGTAGTAGCTTAGCGCTGTCGATTGGTGATGGTGTTGCTGTTTATTGCCTTTCAAAGTTCTGGAACCTCTTTATATTCAGCGGTTGGATTTTTACAGGCGGCTTTATGTGTAAACTGATATCATACATAGCACTTGTAACAACCAGCTGTTGTTCGGGATGTATGCTAATGGTTATAAGCTTGGGAAGGAAGATAACAGGGCCAAATGGAAAATATGTAACAAAATACCTATTGATTTTGAGCTATAAATTATTATCTCAGTTTTGTTGAAATATTTCAAAAGTTGGTACCATAAACCACCAAGACAATGATCTTTAGGAACAGTGGATTTTTAAAACAGTACCAATATATTTTTTGCCATGTTGGCTGTGAGGATTGAAAGCAACACGACTTAGTATATGATATGTTTCGTTATTCGTAAAGATTATGGAAACGCGTGTTAAAAGATTTAAGTTTCCCAATGAGCAAATCATTTATTTTACAATAAAAGTTAATAAGGCTCGCGTACCATCAGCCCACCTACCTCGAAGAGAGAAATAAAGACAGAAAAACCATAGAGAGACAAAACTGTTTCAATATGTACTGTACTACTAGGCCCCTTTCAAGAGTTACGGTAATGACAAAAATTTTTGAAGAAATCCAAAAATTGATGACATATTATAGATCCTTTACGTTGAATGTAACGAAAAACTGTAGGAATAAGGGTTGTGGGGTTATCTTCGAGAAATCTGGCTAACTGATTCAACATTTTCCGTGGCAATCTTTGCAGTATACATTTAAATGCAACAATATTGATAAACGTTCACTTGGAAAAAAAATACGAGGTGATTATTCCCAACGCCATGATGTAAAATGGAGCCCATTGATTCATTGGATTGTAGATGTAATCTCGTCACAGTTTCAGTTTTTTTTATGCCAAAGGCGTGACCGTCCCTTAATGAATAATTTGGTTCTCGTGTTACCATGGAATCTGATATCTAGTTATCACTCAAAAAATAGTTTTGCAATTTTTAGTCCAAAATTAAATTTGTGATGAGGAAAACTACTTGGAAAAGATTGACTTTCAAGTAGAACGCCTTTGTCAAATTATTTAGGAAAGACAATTGTCTATGTCGCGACAAGGCAGACGACCACTTTGTCTAAACCGTGAGAACACGCGGTCTTTCAAAGGCAAACAATTTAATAAAGATAAAATGACCACATAACATAAAGAAAGTGGCCGTATTTTTTTTTTTTTTTTTTTTTTTTTGATGTTTTTGAATATTTGTGGTGAAAATAATGTCAAATACTTTCGACATACTTCACCCAAGGGGGGGGGCCCCGTATCTAAATGTATCTTGGTTTATCGTTTAAAAAAATATTATGGATTACAACTAAAGGTGATATACCTTAGTATATCATTATATCTACACACTGGACACAATCTCAAGGTGTGATATACTAATCGTCAATTTCTACACCGTGGATACATCTCTCAAGTGATATACTTAATCGTTAATTTCCACACTATGGTCAACAATTTGGTCATTGTGTGCGTGCCACATTAGCATAGCGTGAAAAACTCGTGATAAAGAGACAAGTGCCAGTGGCTGCACTCTGCGTTTACATGATTATATTACACATTCATGTAGGATTTTAAGCTACACAGTCCTTGGGATTACTGAAGATGTATATCAAATGCCATTAAACGCACTAACCTATGGTTTGTGGTTGTAAACATTCTGCTGTGAAATTATCGCGGTGTCGTTCATAGCCAGCTAAGAGTTTGAACTTCTTTATGACTGAAATATTGAATAATATTCCAAACGATTGGATCTTTTTATAAATTATATAAAGAGTGTATAGCATAACATTCCGGACTATTGTTTGTTGATCAATGTATTGTACCAATTATACAGTTCCATAGCGTATAGGGTCCATTTGGGGCAAGTTTTGAGATTTACTTTAAACGGGACTCCTATAATAAAGGAGGTGTTTGATATTATACCAATGCTTTCTAAATCAATTCATACCATGTCAGAATTGAATGTGAGGTTATGACCCAAACGTAATTCATTAACATTTGGTTGCCGTTCATAACTAGAACAGTAATATAATAGTAATATAAATGATACAAACTGTAAGAAATTACTAAAAGACACGTTATGAATCTAGTGTTGATGCGTCGTGAAACCATAAACGCATTTTTAGAATCTTGTTTTTATCTACACCCATACAGATTCCACTTGATATTGTCCCCCCATTTCCACTAAGCCTGTAATACTATCAGAAACTGAAAAAAAATACTTCATGCTGAATGCTGCGTGACAGTCATTGGTCTATATCGCGTAACCTGACTAAACGATTATTAAGTCATAATGCTTACGAAAGCGTTTGCAATTGGACAAAAAGTACACTTTAGACAAAATCTCTATCCTTGGGCATTTCAATTGTAAATTTTAAAAAAGAAAAAATTGTGAGGAAATTTCCTAAAGAACGCATATGATCTGGTGTGTTGAGCTTTCCCTGATCCATAAACGACCATTTTTTAATCTTGTTTTTATCGATATCATACAGTGCCCTTTATATTTTCTCAATTTTCCGCTAGGCCTTAATGCTTCAAATAGAACCTAAAGACCTAGTGACGTAAATCCACAGTCAATGGCACAACCTAAAATGCGTCACCTAATAAACCAATAGGAAGAATGTTACTATTTCTTGAAATTGCAGAATAGCAAGGGTTGTGTACCCGGCAGTACAACTAGGGTTTTTTTTTTGTGTGTGTGGAATACACAGAAAATTGCAGGTTTAAGTTTAGAAATTAAACGGACAATAACATGATCAAGGGATATGTTGTGCGTGTGTTTGTATTTGTGTGTGTGTGTGTTCGTTGTGTGTGCATGTGTACTACATATAGGTGTACCAGATACTTCAGAGGAACAATTACAAAGAAGATTGTTTTTGTTCTTTGGATAATGGTTTCCCCGGAATGATTCTCGGAAGGAAATGTTTGTCTTCGGAGTTTCACATGGGTTTTATTCATTAACAAAAGGCGGGTCTTTTGTCATCGGAGATGTATGTCATACACGTAGGTGTGTACGTGGAAAGGTGTGTGTACTCGCGCGCTGTGGTTTGGTATTATCGAGATATGGGTAGAATAGAATAGAGGAATCGATTCGTAAAAATTGGTATAACACCACAATGCATTACATTTATAAGCATTATTGCTTAAGAGACTCCCTCAATAAGTATTACTATTCCACATAGCAAGATTGTACATTGGGCCACTTTGAAAGTCGTACCAAATAAAGCGCAAAATAGGGGGCTAACACTCATGAGCTGAAAGGCTTTTAACACTCGAAGACTGCTCATCAGTGTAAAGTAAAATACAATACTTCATTCACATCATAGTTACGAATGTATTATTTGGTACCGTGCCTTTCATTCATTGCAACTAGGGCTTAGTGAATCATTATAAGAAAGCTATAGAAAGAAAGAGTTTTAGAAATCATCAAATATGCCCGCCTTTTATGTGGCTATCAACAAATGCTCTTGAGACTAACTCATACAGATACATCTCTGTTATTAATCTATGGTAAGCTGTAGTTTACATGTTGGGTCTATCCGTATTCGAATATTTTCAATTTGAACACTGACCAGAATCCTACCATAATAACCTAGCAAATTTTACCTAAATCCGTTCTTTTCTTATGTTGCTTCTGCCGGCCCTGAAATAGTGGCCCAAATTCCCTCCAATCCCTCCTCAGGGTAGGAACCGTATACCACACATCCGCATAATGATTTTTGTTCAATAATGAGGGATTCGTTGTGGTTTAGCTGAGGATCATTTGTCACTTTTTAATCATCTTTATTAACCCAAGGGTGACAACATTAATTACCGAGAGCACCACAAGACACATCGAAAAAACTTCTTATAAACTCTCACACGCCAACACAGACAGGGCCAGTTACACATGCACTAAGTACGGAACCTAAAATATCACACATAGCCAACACCCACACAACCCACACACACACACACACACACACACCCAACCAGTCTTGCCCCTGCGCTTGATCAGACCACCTAATAATCACTATTTCTGTATGCGTTGTAGTATGTATTATATATTTCCGTTACAGTTTTGTAATTGTTACTCCTGCCCAAACGTTGGGCAATTGCAGCCAAACTTAATCATTAGAACCACTGGACCAATGTTCATATGTGGTGTACTCTAATTGGGGAATGTAGGCGATTAAAGGGCATTCTTGAAAATGTCCAATTTCATATTTTTGCCACAATCAATCTAACGATCCCGCAAACTTGATCATGATAAGCAGTATCAGTGAGAAATCATGTGAATCAATGAAATGGACTTCTTTGAAATCTTCTAAGTGTTACTCTTGCCTCAAACGCAGGGCCAATGGCAACAAACTTGATCAGAATATCCACTGGCCAAGATTCATGTTGGTGTACCCAATTGGGGTGAGAGGTCATTCTGGGACGATAAAAGGACATTCTTTGAATATATCATTATTTTTCTGCCCCAATCAATTCTCTGATCACCAAACTGGTCCATTAATAAGCCCTGATCCCAAGCCCCCCTATGAGGTAACACAGATTGGGGTCAAAGATTGTAGGTGGATTAAAGGGTATTCGGTCATCTTCATATTCTGAGGTGTAACCTTGCACATGTTAACATTGTATCGCGATAAGGGGCAAGACGCGCGGTTCGAGAATCACCTTGTTTCAAAGTCCTGCATGGCACGTCTTCAATAACGTTTTAAATGACGTCTACGCTTTAAGTGTATTTGCTAAGAAGGAAATGATAATATTGCATCTTTAATATCGCCTAAAAAAACTAAGAGTACTCCAGGGGGAAAGGTAACGCAGTGTTGTCTGCCCTTGGCCGTTCCACCAATGAGTTTCTCTAGTTTGCTTCCCTGCAGGGGTTCGTTCTCCTCGAGCGCTTTTGAATGGGAATTTGGTTTCTCGATCTAGTCTTCCTTCCCGCAGGTTATCCTCCAGGTATTCGGATTCTAAAATCAAATCGAGCCTTCTTTCTTGCCATAAATCTGTTCCGGTGTTTAGTGTTTTCCCTGATTTGCTGAGCACCATTATGACTGCCGCACAGCGGCATGATCACATTTTACTGTATGTTGCGTGTGAAAAATACTCGAATTAGGATATTATATTAAAAATGTGGGTTTTTAAAAAGGAAAAACGTTTATTTACATCTTAGGCCGACTTCCATGGTTCCTATCACGTTGTTTGTCGATCTTCTCATGAAACATCATTTTAAAATTGTTTTTTTTACAAGAATTTTTTTTGAAAAGTGGCCCAAAAATGGATCTGTTTTTTTTAAATTTAATCGCTTCTGCTAATGAATGTGGAAAGGTCAATATATATTTGTCTTCATATCAGTGCTGCTTCTCTAGTATCTTCTAAATAAGTCAACAAAGACGTATTCAACCTATCACGATAGCAAATGTTATTATTTGTAGTTCATGGCTTTGCACTTGTTAACATGATTGATTACTCAATCTCAAATAAGCATTTTATAACAGATTTGAATCACATTTAAAAACACAGGAAATAAAAAAAACCTCGCTCGTTTTCCCAAGACACGTGATAATGAGATAAAATCAGAACGAATGTGTGAAGGCCTGTCAAAATTTTTACATCCTAACAACATCCCGGCACAATATAAACGAACATGCGCTTGTGCATTCAGCCAAAACCACCTAGTCAATACGGTATTGGAGAAATTTATGGTAATCACTGTGATAAAATACGACAGGACTGTTGGTCTATTTTGGGGTTTTCAGAATCATAAATAAAATTGTAATATTTACTGTCAGTATCTTGAATATCAGGTATGGCCCAGATTATAATTAGATATTAAAACTTGGATTTCCTTTCGTGAAGCTAATGGCATCATCTGTAATCCTTGTTTTTATCACTATCATATAAATTCCACTTGGTATCTGTCTCAATTTTCCACTAACTTAAACGATTAAGAAACCTGCCAAAAACTGTTACCGTTACATCATAGTCAATGGCACAGCCTACGCGTTATATACTTGCCTGAAGATTCATTCATATTCTTTCGATAAGTGTGGCAATAGAAAGGCTAAAATTCTTATAGAAATCCAAGAATAGTATGGTTTTGTAGCAGTCCGCCAAAAGCTTCAGTTTTGGTTCATTTGTTTGTTTGATTTGTTTTTTTGTTTCAAAAGCAGCCTGTGTAAAAATTCAACGGAAATAAGAGTTCATTGGTATTATCATGCGTATAAAACAGCATATTTTGATATCCCATGAAAGCCTCATTCATTTTGGCTATAATGCGAAATCAACCTATATGGTCTTCCCATAACATTTCCGTGGAGGTACACGGAAACATACTAATGTTGAGGTGGTAATCTAAAAATTCACAACAATCATTGATTTTGAAAAATCTCTCCGAGGATTAAATGACTTAGGGCATACGGATCACTGTCGAAGAACCAGTGTGGGATTACCTTGCCTATAGGATCCTGTTGAATATCAATTAAATTAAAGAAAGCCAGCAGAACGCAAAAACCACCAAATTGAACACATGCAGCAGAACCCTTGTCGACAAAGGGAGTTTTCCCGTAACCGGCCCATCTGACAACCTTTTTCTGACACACTATGAGTCCGGAAACCTTAACAGAATAAACATTTGCTTTATTCCGTTAAGGTTTCCGAATCCACAGGTGTGTCAGACGGGTCGGTTTACGAAACTCCCGTCGACAAATGCTAGGAAGAAAAATCTTAATCTAATTCAAATACATAAGCCATCAACTACAACAAGGTACGGAATAGATGATCAGTATCATATACTTCATAGGACCGAAAAAAAAGTTCGGTCTTTTGTCTTTTGGGTAGTGGTCTTCGGAAGGAAATCTTATGTCCTCGGAAGTTTTACAATGGGTTTTCCGTCTTAACAAAAGGCGGTTCTTTTGTCCTCGGAGGTGTATGTCATACACGTAGGTGTGTACGTGAAAGTGTGTGCGTAGTCGCACGCGCTTGTTTGAGAAGTGTGTATAATACAGAAGCCAGTACGTAAAATTCGTATAACACAACGATGCGTTAAAATTTATCAGCATTTATTGCATTATAGCAAGATTATATATTAGGATACATTTAAAACCCGTACCATAAATAGTAGCGCAAAATAGGGGGCGTAAACAACGTTTTGAGCTGAAAGCTTAACCCTCGAGACTGCCCAATCAGTGTAAAGTAAAATTGAAATAATTCGTTTCAAATCATAGTTGTCAAATGCATTATTAGTACCACCTTGCATTGCAACTAGGGGCTTAGTGAATCGTTTTAAGAAAAGCTATATATCTCCTGGGAGATCAAAGGCACGAGTATTAGAAATCATCAAGGATTTCCCCGCCTTTTATGTACTACCGCAAAATTATCTTGAGACGAACTCATACAGATAAATCTCTGTTTAATCTGGGCATGGGGTAAGCTGTAGTTTACATTTTTTTTTTTTTTGACAGCTGTCTTTATTGAAACATATGATTCACATACATATTACTACCACTCAGTGGCCCATATATACAAATTACAATATACCATTAAGGTAGATAACCAAGATATTTAAAGAAATCATAGGGGAAAAAAAGATACAAAATTAAATCATTAACAAATGCCACATTTGCCATTTTTTAATAAATTTATGACCAGTAAGAGTGCAGTCCGCTTGGTACTTGCACACTTTATAGTAATATTGGATTTCTTTCTTGCAAGTTTCCAAATTTGGGAATTTTTCCATCACTTTTGCCCTGTAAATATGGAATTTTGCAATTGTTAATATCACTGTTAAAGTTAAGTCACGTTTTGAATCAAATAAAACTAACAGTGAAGACATATTTATTTTTAAGTTGGTCTTACTTTCTATCCATTTTCCAAAATCATCCCAAATTGCACAATAACATGGCAATCTGCAAAAAGATGCCGTATTGATTCAGGGTCTTTCTTACAAAAAGTACATAGATTATTATCTCTGATATTCATTTTTAACAATAGAGTATTTGTAGCAATGATACAATGATTAATTCTGTACTGAAACCACCTCAACTTAGTATCAGTCGTAAACTTAAAATTCAAAAAACATACATCTTTCCAATCATTATCTTGTTTTTTTTTTTTTTTTTTTTTCTGACATACTTTTTCTGACACACATATGAATTCGGAAACCTTAACAGAATAAACATTTGCTTTATTCCGTTAAGGGTTTCCGAATCCATAAGTGTGTCAGACGGGTCAGGTTACGGAAACTCCCGTCGACAAATGCTAGGAAGAAAAATCTTAATCTAATTCAAATACATAAGCCATCAACTACAACAAGGTACGGAATAGATGATCAGTATCATATACTTCATAGGACCGAAAAAAAAGTTCGGTCTTTTGTCTTTTGGGTAGTGGTCTTCGGAAGGAAATCTTATGTCCTCGGAAGTTTTACAATGGGTTTTCCGTCTTAACAAAAGGCGGTTCTTTTGTCCTCGGAGGTGTATGTCATACACGTAGGTGTGTACGTGAAAGTGTGTGCGTAGTCGCACGCGCTTGTTTGAGAAGTGTGTATAATACAGAAGCCAGTACGTAAAATTCGTATAACACAACGATGCGTTAAAATTTATCAGCATTTATTGCATTATAGCAAGATTATATATTAGGATACATTTAAAACCCGTACCATAAATAGTAGCGCAAAATAGGGGGCGTAAACAACTTTTTGAGCTGAAAGCTTAACCCTCGAGACTGCCCAATCAGTGTAGAGTAAAATTGAAATAATTCGTTTCAAATCATAGTTGTCAAATGCATTATTAGTACCACCTTGCATTGCAACTAGGGGCTTAGTGAATCGTTTTAAGAAAAGCTATAGATCTCCTGGGAGATCAAAGGCACGAGTATTAGAAATCATCAAGGATTTCCCCGCCTTTTATGTACTACCGCAAAATTCTCTTGAGACGAACTCATACAGATAAATCTCTGTTTAATCTGGGCATGGGGTAAGCTGTAGTTTACATTTAGGTCTATTCGTATTCTATTAGATTTTTATTTATTTTTTTCAATTTGACTCTGACCACAATCCTACCATATACCCAAGCCAATTTTACCTAAATATTTCTTATTTTGCTTCTGCACCCCCTCAGCAGGGAATCGTTCTAATTTAGTTGAGTCGCTTGCAAGGATCATTTGGTATAAGAACTTGTAGGCCTTCCACTTCTAAGGAGCTGTCATTATTTAGGTCAGGAAAAGAAATTAAATATTTCAATCTTTTTCCGGCGAAAATTATCGCGTTCCCCTTCGCTTCCGTTAAAAAAAAATCGCATTTTCCTTAATTTTATAAGATTTGTCCATTTAAAAGTTTCCCCCACACTCTCCTTGATGAAAATGTCCATGTATCTTGCTTGCATTTTTTCGTATCTTCCCTCAAACCCTCGCCCGGTCTAGATAATGACCCTTCCCTTGAAGTGGATTAATTGTCAAAAAATACCCGCAGGGTTTTTGTTTAAATATTGTCAAAATCAATGTTTTTGTGAGGGATCCACACAAAGCGTTTTTGTTTTAGAGCACATCCAGCGTCATCTATTAATGTGTTTTCATATCGGTGCTACTGCTAGTCAATCAAAGATGCATTAAAACCGTACATCCGATAGCAATCCCTTAAACTATCATATCTGATTGGAATGATGATATTATTATATTCATGGGATAATGTATGTTATGTGCATTGATGATAGTTTCATGTTTGGCTCATTTACAATGTTGATTACTTAATCCAAATATAAGCAATTTCATAACAATAGATTTGAAATCGTGACCGTTCTTCTTGTTTCAATTACAGATGGGTTCAGAAAACCTGGTCTTGTTTAAGAGCATTGGGAATTGCATCATCGAAACGTAAGGTATGTTTTCCCTATATTGCGCGGAGATTCCGTCCGTCTCTGCAGAAATTAGAATCAACTGATTTCTAGTTCTATACTCTCTAGAAAATGCGTTGGGGATACGCTTATGGTGGTTGCTCACTCGACTTACAATAGTAGTATCCTTCATTCTTAAGTAAGAAAGAAACAGAAATAAGAATCATGTTTTGACCTTTTTGTTTCCTGTCAATTTGTTAATGTTGTGAGCTGTGGTATGCAATGGGTAATGTTGACAACAACTTCATTGATTGTGGGACTGTGTTTTTTATCCACTTTAGAAGTTTTGAAGATGTTTTTATATTGTTTGAAGGGTACTGAATCGGAATTTTGGAAAGGAAATGTGGGTAATTTTGTAAAATAAAGGGCTAAATTAGTAGAGGAGTAAGTTTGAAAGCAATTAAAATTGTGTATAAATATATATACACCAATGTATTTTGTCTTTATTATAAGAATAAAAAAGTGTATAGTTTGCCGTAGGTTCAAACCTTAGTCAAGATGGACTATATCCTGATAGATTCAAGGTCATCATAGCACCAGAAAGATCCATGCTCAAGATTTTGTCGAACTTAATCAAATTATCGCTCTTATCATACCGAAATTAACAACTTAAACCACTGAAAAAATTGGATTATCTAATAATCTTGACGTGAAATTGTTGAAATCTTTGAAATGTACAATTGAAAAGCATTTAAATCTTCGCATACATAGAAGTGTGATGTATCATAGTTAAAAAAGCATAGTATAGTTTAATCCAATAAAAAGCTTGACAGTGTAATGGTGAAATATAAAATCCTGGAATTGAACACGACCCTTTAAGATCTCACTGTAGTCATTGCACTGTCCAACGTCGATTTTCTTCGAAATTATTACGCCACTTTTGTTTTACGAGATTATTTTACATATCTTTCTTATTCAACACTATTTCTATTATTATCATTGCAGTATTTAGTTGCGCAAATACAAGATCAATACTCTTTCAGGTTTGCACTATTCAGTATTTGGATTTCGCAAGATTTGATGATACTGCTCACAGCCATTTTAAAACGATATTGCTTGTGAAGATATTGATCAAAACTCAAAAAGCAGATACGGCGTATGTAGGTATGATTTTTGGCTATGTTTCAACATGCAAAAACTTTCAATTGCAATATTAGCCAATACATAGTGAAAACATTTCACGTGAATTATGAAAAACAAATAGAGTCGACACAATTCTTTGCATCTTAATCAAATTAGATAAAAACCTAAAAGGGTTGGTATCCGTGTGGCTGTTATATATGTTTTGTAAAAGGAATACCTAAAAGAGCATATTTGGTTAAAACTCTAAATGCATGCTTTTCTGGCGCTAGCAGGGCGCATAAGAGTCAATGTTTTGTAAAGGTCTGAGTGTATGGACAAACGCTTCCTGAAGAAAGATTGGTATGGTAGTACGTTGCAAAAAGGCTTTATAACACCACTAGATGGAAGAGAGCAAACGGAAGCAATTGCCGTAGCTGCCTCGTAGAAATTTAAGTCAGTCAATTTATGCAATTATGACCAAACAGAAAATGAATGACGAGTAATACATAATATAATGAAACAGATAACATAGCAATTTTGAGAAGCTAAGGCTACGAAATTAATTACCCGTTAAGTATTCGATTGGCTATTCATAGGTCTATATAGTAAAACTTTTCAGGGTAAAAGTAATAATAATATCCTGAATCTTGAATTTACTCAAAAGCGGGCCGTGTTAGGAGCGTCCGTATCGTGGATACATGCGGCCCCTGATCAGCATACTCAGTTGAATAAATCCTGACACTACCACAAGCCATTACCAATGACTTGTGAATACGCTAAGAAGAAGAAGACTCAAAATGTATTTGTTAATTTACGAAATCTTTCAATATAGAAGGACGTCAGAGATCGCATCAATATTATTGTAAACACGTCAATTATTAGTTTTTCTTATTTTATTTATTATTTGTTTATTAAACTTTGAAATAGATTTTAATATTTGCACAGTAATAAACATAATGCAAAAGTGTTACTTTCTTCACGAAGTTATTTTTTTTAATTCTTACACTACTTTCCGAACAAACATTGCAGTTTGTTCTAGAAATAGAGCAAACAACACTTACTTTTGCCAATAAGTTATATTTTTTAAATAAACTTCTTACTAAATTTCAATATGATTGACAATACGTCATGTGTAAATTTTAATTAGATTTTAACATTTGCACACTATCCGAATTCATAATGCAAGAGTGTTACTCTCTTCACCAAGTTAGACTTTGAAAATAAACTTTCCAAAAGATATTGCTGTTTGTTCTAGAAATACAGAGTAAACAACACTTTAAAAATGTAAGATGTGTTTGTCTTTCCTTATTTCAACAACAGGCAACTATTAACCATCAAAACAGTTCTTCCAAATTACGTGAGTTGGTTCAACATTGTCACCAGAAATCGATGCTTAGCGTCAAAACAACGTGGACAATACTTTTTTAAAGCAAGACAAGCCGTATATATTAAGCCCTATCCTAAAGCCTGAATGAATAAAAAAAGGAAAAAGAGGAGTGAATGTCTTCGGATGAGCAAACCTTTTGATTCTGTTATTGCTAACAGACTGCACCACGGTGTCATATTGCTCATTTTCAGATCGTTAGAATTTTACCCCGCCACAGGTAAAAGGTATCGTATTGATTCAAATGTGAAAGTAATCAGTAATGGATTGGACTGCCTTGTGTAAAGCAATATCAAGAAATAAAGAGCGTCTTTTTTCTGTCTCCTCCACGTTTCACTTGTCAGGTCAAAAGCCCTTGAATGGTCAAGCTGATTTATTGCCGAACCTTTACAGAAACACTTGAACAGACAAGTTCGATTAATTGCGGCAGAAGGGCGTATCTCACGTTTAGTTGATGAACAACTTTCTGACTTTTGTCATCGATACTATGAACTCTTAGGTGACCAAGGTCTGCCGCACTCCCTTTGGAGCCAAGGGCATCCACAGAGCCCAGCTTAAGAATGTTGTTTTCCAATAGGATTTATTTCACTAAATTTTCACCACCTATATAAGCACTACTAAGGGAACATTTTCATGACAAAAACATTTTTGTAAAATTTGTAAATGTTTAATTTAACAATTGGAAATAAATTGGTAAATGTTTATTGGTAAATGGGCAAAAATCTTAATTAAAGGAAATATATGGAACTTTTTTTTCTGAAAGTAAGCCAAAAAGGGTATAAACAGAAGACCGCGATTACATTTTAGGCATCTTCCTCAAGATGTTTTTAATTATTACAATTAAGTTAAATACAATTCAACACATCCTGCATTACACATAGATGTTTTTAATTATTACAATTAAGTTAAATACAATTCAACACATCCTGCATTACGCATAGTCCTTTCTTAAATATAAAATAGATAAAAATCCCATACTGCTTAGGGTATTATCTTTTGAGACGACCCTTTTTGGGGATCTAACCTCATTTCTTAGCTGAGGTCCATTTTAGATAGATTCGTTAACCTGATTTTAGGGTTTTTTTTTTTTTTTTTTTTAATTTGTAAATGTTTAATTTAACAATTGGAAATAAATTGGTAAATGTTTATTGGTAAATGGGCAAAAATCTTAATTAAAGGAAATATATGGAACTTTTTTTTCTGAAAGTAAGCCAAAAAGGGTATAAACAGAAGACCGCGATTACATTTTAGGCATCTTCCTCAAGATGTTTTTAATTATTACAATTAAGTTAAATACAATTCAACACATCCTGCATTACGCATAGTCCTTTCTTAAATATAAAATAGATAAAAATCCCATACTGCTTAGGGTATTATCTTTTGAGACGACCCTTTTTGGGGATCTAACCTCATTTCTTAGCTGAGGTCCATTTTAGATAGATTCGTTAACCTGATTTTAGGGCATAAAAGACAAACAACTTTCTTTTGTTACAAATCCATATTGATGTTTGCATATTAAAATCAGCCACACGGCTGCTATTCACATTAGTAATTTTACTTTGCCAGTGCACTGTCATTGGTGTTAGACAAGGGTGTTTCAAGGACCCAACCTAATTATTGAATTAACGGGAGGAGAAATTTTAGTCGTTTGACATGAAAAGGGCTTAGCAATGTTAGGTATTTAGAAAAATAACGGATCAAAAGTTGTTTGCATACAAACGGAAATCCATTAAAGAAAAAGCTGTTTGACTCCCAGAGCTTTAGCGATATTTTACCTGTGATGTGACATATAAAAATAGCCAAGTGAACATTTTAATATAAAAAAAAAGCTTTAGCATCCACCTGACGAGTAAAAATGAAAATTGTAAGAAATTAAAGAGACGTTTTAAAGTTTGCATACTTAATCCTAATTATTTTGTATTATTGTATTACATTTGATGTTCATAGAGAATACAACCGTTGAGGGCGCTATATTGTCATTTCGTAAACTTTCCCGACCTATATGTCAAAATCATAGTTTAATTGGCTAATATTTGCACAATATTTAGCGAGATAATTGAAACTATGGTACAAGTAAGTTTTGATCTCGAAAGTTTAATACATGGTATATGGATATAAATAACTGCCGATCCCTTGGGCACTCAAAGAAAACAATATGCGAATTTTATCTTTTTTTTTACTTGCCGAACGATGTACTTTTTTTTCTCAAGAAAATAATCAACTAAATGGAGAGGTGACAAGTTTACAAGATTTATTTCTGCTAGAATCATGATGCATATAGGTCATCTCTTTCTAAATACACAATATATATAATTGCGGCGTTGAAACTCTAGAATAAAGATTGAAATACATTAGCGCCTGTTTCTCTAGTATCCACGTAAACACAGTCCTCTGTGGTCCAGTGACAAATCTCGCGCCTAGATAGCGAGAGGGTCGGGTTCGAGACCGTGTATTTATTGTCTCTCTTTAATTCAATGCTCGCCAGTTTCTCCGAGTTTCTATGTAAGATTTATTTTTTGTGAATATTTGCACTCTTCAAACTCGAAATTAGGTTTGTCGTCGATACGCTTGAATTAATTAACAAAATACTACAGTCCTGCACTTAAATGATTTATTACTTTTCTTTACACAAACCCGTATTTAGACGTGTCCAAAGCCTTTTTTTTTCATTATTTGTGTTCAACATATTTGACAATTTCTTTGAGTCGAGCATATTTTTCCTTGAGGACATTATTTCTCAAGAAAACCAAAACTCTGTTATTTATTATAGCTCTGTAAATATTGAATTGTGATTCCCAACCCGTACACTTGTGCAAACACTTAAAATCATATCATGTGTCATATAAAAGCACACTGTCAGCTGTGTCTGGCTATGATGCAGTCTATGATACAGGATACAGCCTGAGTACTGATCACGACCCCGTGATATGATATCTCTTAAACTTTACCCATGCTATATCAAAGACCACAACACGGGTTGATGCAGCTGGTAATTTAGCCGTGTCGTGGGTACGGGGGTTCGTCCGCCGAACCTGAGTGTAATCTACGTGTGGTGTTGTGGCATATATGTCATGACCTGGTGATCAACTATGCCAAAGCACGGTGTAATTGGTATAAAGAAGGTCTATTATGTAGGCATCGCATGAGTTAGTATACACGTAGGGTTACGTATGAGGTTCGCGAACGGACCCGGGGTGAGTAAAGTATGCCAAAACATACGCAGGCACCTTTCATACACAAACAAGATACGTTCACAAGTATACGCCGACAGGATTCAATTCGAATTAAAGTCGGTGTAAATACAAATTTAGCGGTCATTACAAATAATAGCACTTTTTGCAAAACTTGTCCATGCTACCTAGTGTACCCTCCAGAAATCACTGAGACAGCTAAGAGACCACATATCACCATCTTTTCTACCAAAACAAAGACAGTGATCATCATAGAGCTGACGGAGGAGAACCTGTCCAATGCATATGTAACAAAGTAGTGCAAATACCAAGATGAAGTGGTTGACTGTGAAAACAGAGGATGGTCTACATACTACTTTCCAATAGAAGTAGGAAGCAGAGGTTTCTGCAATACATCAGTCAACAAATGCCTGCCCCCCCTTGGGCATTCCTTAAGGAAAGACGAAGGCTATAACCGAGCAGCCAAAATTGCACTCAGAGCGAGCTATGTCATCTGGCTCAGCAAAAGCTCAAAGGCATTCAGACAGATGGAGCTACAAGCAACTCCAACAATATGCTCTGAGGGAAGTGGAATGGTTGAGCGCTAACAAAACCAGGTTTAACCCGCCAAAGTCTGGGCCAAAGCTCAGAGACCTCAGAACACACTAATCTAGACAAAGAAATAAGGTGAACTTTTCCCTACTAAGTCACCTTCACAGAGGGAGATATATCAGGATAAAACGGATAAAAGTAGGCTCCGAAGGTGACAGCGCTGGTCTTCTACCAATGAACTGTTCCTCTTAAAGTATGAACATATAGTAAATCGTCACAAATTCCTTATCCCATTTCAACGGAGACCCCTTCCAGAAATCATACAGTTAGTTAAATGATAGGACGTGAATTCAAATTTTGGCCACATTCCAGATATTAAAAATACACACACAAAAGTGTATGTGAATAAAAGGGAAGTGTTCCAATCAAATTTTGACAGTGTTTTCAAGATTTGCCTAAAATTTTAAATAAATTGTCCAGATAAAAGAAAACAAAAATCTCGTCACGGTCATCCTGGGGGAAAATATCCAATCCTCAGATTTTGTTGAAACTGGTGTCAAATTATTGCTCTGGTCATACTGAAGCAGAGAATGCATTTTAATTCTTTGGGTGACAACTCTATACAATTTTGAGGTCAAGTTTTGGTGAACCTTAAAGACCATGTAGACCCTTTTACATTTGCCCACTAATTACGAAACCAAAGGCCGAACATTGTAAAATAATTCGACAATTTGACATTCAACAAAATCGGAGCACTGGTAAGGTTTACCCCAGGATAACCTTGAACCTTTATAGGGCTGCACCTGTTTCACTAAACGTCGGAACCTGTAGTAATTTTACCCCCTTATTTTCCAAAGTTCCCCACATTTTCCAGAGGTTGGAAATCAAATTTCTGACTCAGCGCCCTTCAAACTATAGAAAAACGCCTTCAAACCAAATACCTATAATGCTCTTTTCTACTGACCTACAAATGATGAAGGTGTCCATTCAAAGTTACCCTATTTCTACCTTCAGACTAATTACTTGGCAATATTAAAGAAAAGGTTAATTTCAAACTCCATAGATTCCAAAAATAATTTACTGACTCGCCTCTGAATAAGTACCATCGCTTTTAACATATTGTTTTCGTCGAATCTATTGTAACGCGAAAATTGCCTAGTGCCCACGTTCCATAAGTAAAATATAATTTGTGTAGAGTTAACTTATTTATTTTATGCGCTAAAATAAATTGATTTGATTTGCACTTAAGTGAGTTGACTGCAATTACATTTATGTCTCTTCCTCCCTTTCTCTCCCCTCATGCCCTCTCATTTTTATATAAAAATATCAAAAGTGATCTAGCCAGTCGATGCATACTTTGGGGAGTATTTTTCATCTGTGGTAATTAGAGAGAAAACTAAGCGACTGGAAGTACTAAGGCTATACAACGCTAGGTTGGTTGGTATAATAGAGGGCGCGGTATTAGGCCCGATAGCGAGATGTTCCAATACCTTTACGTATCGTAAACTCGTATTTTAAACCTCGGACTTCGAGAATGTTTCTCTTTACTCTCTAAAAGCTATTGAAATACATTTATCCTAGTTTACAAAGGGATTCGAACCTGTGACATGTGCATTATAAATCAGTACACTTATCCATAAACCAGCTAAGAAGGATATGGGATGAGGTTGATTGTAATCCTACATAAGTTTTACGGAATAGAGAGATAATACTATAGCGATAGCATAGGTACGACAAAGTGTCAATACATATGATAGAGACAGCTTGTCGCCTTCCAATACCTTCCCGTCATACGGATCGCTGCCCGGCATGTCCAATGGATGGCCAGCTGAACAGAGTCTCAAGTAATGGTGTTATATTAGGGCATACTTTTCGACGCGTTTTGATACTTTTCATATTTTGACCCCTGTATAAACCTTACCCCCTTCAAAATATATGTTCCACTCCTTTGATTTTAGTAGACTTTTGATATGTTGTTTTTAAAGGTATTCTCAATACAATTCTGTTGGAATTGATTCTGTTGCAATTAGTGTTGGGTTAAGGCAGCATTCATTCTATTTTGACTGGCCTACAATGAGTTGTCTGCTACTGTACATGTTAATAATAGTACCACACATGCACATGCTGGTATGAAAACACCCCAGTACCATTCACAGGTATTAGCAAGTTATGTAACTGGTTGCTTTTTTTTTTTTTTTTTTTTCACTTAAGTGAGTTGACTGCAATTACATTTATGTCTCTTCCTCCCTTTCTCTCCCCTCATGCCCTCTCATTTTTATATAAAAATATCAAAAGTGATCTAGCCAGTCGATGCATACTTTGGGGAGTATTTTTCATCTGTGGTAATTAGAGAGAAAACTAAGCGACTGGAAGTACTAAGGCTATACAACGCTAGGTTGGTTGGTATAATAGAGGGCGCGGTATTAGGCCCGATAGCGAGATGTTCCAATACCTTTACGTATCGTAAACTCGTATTTTAAACCTCGGACTTCGAGAATGTTTCTCTTTACTCTCTAAAAGCTATTGAAATACATTTATCCTAGTTTACAAAGGGATTCGAACCTGTGACATGTGCATTATAAATCAGTACACTTATCCATAAACCAGCTAAGAAGGATATGGGATGAGGTTGATTGTAATCCTACATAAGTTTTACGGAATAGAGAGATAATACTATAGCGATAGCATAGGTACGACAAAGTGTCAATACATATGATAGAGACAGCTTGTCGCCTTCCAATACCTTCCCGTCATACGGATTGCTGCCCTGCATGTCCAATGGATGGCCAGCTGAACAGAGTCTCAAGTAATGGTTTTATATTAGGTTTGGGCAAGTTAAAACTTTTTTTAAATCGTGTGGATTCTATGGCCATTTGGGCTCCTGAAAAAGAATCTAGCAAGCTTTTTCACTGAAGATAAAGTTTTGGGTTGGTTCTATGGATTTTAAGTTTTGTACATAAAGTCAATGGGATTTTGAGGTTAAATTAGTTATTTGCCAATATTTGCCTCATACAAACTAATGACAACTATGTAACATGCACATGTGCTAGGTATATTGCCTCCCTTTGTAAAACCATAGGTTTCCAAAATAACCAAGTTCATGATTGTCCAGAATAAAGAAAAAAGGTCTTTACCTTGCAGAGGGCGTGTAGTCACTCATTAGCACAGCTACTTTCACTTACTGGTTTAAATTATTTATAGAAACAGGAATACACCTCTTTACACACAATACAATGAGTTGTCTGCTACTATACATGTTAATAATAGTACCACACATGCACATGCTGGTATGAAAACACCCCAGTACCATTCACAGGTATTAGCAAGTTATGTAACTGGTTGCAAAGGCTTGACCTTACAACAATAGACTCCTTCAATTTTCACTCACTCACAAACTAGTGGTCTTGTTTTGGTTGGTCTGTGCATTGCCTTGCCTCAATTGAAGAGAATTTTGGAAAAATATATATTTTCTGCCATTGAGAATAAATTTGCTATTTTTTCTTTGACAATTATATGCCTAAACCTATAAAGCGCCTATTGGTGAGTTTCTTGCAGAATCCAGGATGAAGTTCGTTTTTGTTTTTCCAAAAGTAGCAGAAAAGCCCTTTAGACTTCATGTACAAAACTTAAACTCCACAGAACCAACCTAAAAAATTATCTTGTGTGAAAAAGCTTGACTGATTCATTTCAGGAGCCAAAATGGCCATAGAATATGCACGTCTTACAAAAGATTTGTAAAAAAAGTTCATACTTGCCCATCCCTATTATTATTACTTGGTGTCCCACAAAAAACGCAACACTGGTGCCAGGCGCCATAAGTTTTAACAAAAGAACTAACTGCTTATTCTTTGTTGTAAGGCAGAGATGGACTGTTATCTAATATCCCTGAAAAGTTTATAAAGATAGTCAATATTTTAAGATCTGACACCAAATCAAGTAGACCTGCAGGCCCATTTACCAAATGAGGCGCTAAGTTAACTACACTACAGCACTGTAACGTTTTGCGCCCAAACCACCAATATAATCATCTAAGTCCACACCATTTTCCACGTGTTTTAAAAGACACGGTGCTGCAACAAATATTAACTCTGCATGTTTCATTGGTAATACTCGCTAAAACCGTACTTAACACCCTTCAAGATCACTAGATGTATGATTAACACACTCTTCGTATTGTCCAAATAAGACTGCATTGGATTCAACTAATCATTCATCATCATTTTGTGACGGCACACAAAGAGTTATCTACCCCACAAATTTAATGACAGAATTATATACTGATTAGTTAATTAGTTTTTTGTTGAAAACATAGGTTTTTACTTGCTAAATTTGAGATGTAACATTATTTCAGTAACAAACAAGTTGCATCCCAACGCATTTATCATTTTATAGTAATGTGGGGTTTGTCTATTACTTAGTCATCTTTTATATCTCCTGAAACATATTTTTCACCAATAAATTAATGTATTATTATTATCAATTAATCAATCATTATGCTCAATATCAGTCTTTGACCCAGTAGAAGTTTGTTCTGCAAGAACTTTGGGTCAAGGAAAATAGTGATTGCGATCAATATTGTATTTGCCATTCTGTTCTTCACTTTCCAGTCCCTTGTGGTTAACCAGCTCCTCTTTTTGTAAAATGCTCTGCAGGGTTAACTTGATTGTTGGTCATATCTTCTAACTACTTGACTCTAGCTTATGATATTTTCAGGAAATAACGCTAAAGGTCCAATCTTACCCTAGAACAAAGAATAAGTAGTCACGTGCTTTTTTTGCTCAGAACTTA
Organism: Ophioderma brevispina; assembly: GCA_023653785.1. Classification (NCBI taxonomy): domain Eukaryota; kingdom Metazoa; phylum Echinodermata; class Ophiuroidea; order Amphilepidida; family Ophiodermatidae; genus Ophioderma; species Ophioderma brevispina. The sequence goes on from JAMKCH010016573.1 coordinate 36,981, forward strand.
TGGCGCCTGCCACCAAGGTTGCCGGTTTTTCATTTTGGGGACACACGGTAGTCCTGGAATCCAGCCAGGCTTTCGTGTGCATTACAATAAGGGCGCTGGGTTGTGCTCAAATTACAATTCCAATATTTTCGTGTTTGTGTATGGGGTTTTTTTTTTGCAGCTAAGTAGGTGGTTTTTTTTTTCATCTCCATATTAAATTCAATGTCAAAACTGAACCATCGGGTATATTACTTGTGACCGGACGTATGTCGACTTTTTAATATTTTTTAGCTATCTAGGAAAATCAACTAAATTCAACACCGCAAGCTTATCAGTTTATGTTACTGAAGTACCTAGTTATGAATACTCGTGTTATTAAGAACAGATCCTTTGAGGTTTATATAAAGTCTCGGAAGGAATCTTAAAAGCCCTTTGATTTTTTTCTGGAGTTTTTTAATATATATAAACATGAATATCAGGTTACAGGCGAAATTTGAAAGTTGCAATAGATCCTAACCCTTTTGTACACGTGCAATCTTGCTTGTACTTATAATCGTTAACCAGGGAATTAAAAAGTTGTTTTTGTTTTTTTCTTTTCCATTCAGGTAATGTTGTCCTACTTTATCCCTCAAAGCCCTTCTTCCTCACCAAAACACTGAGCTGCTGTCATTGCAGCAACTGCCATGGATTATCTCCCTGGTGCTTGGATACCGCCATTGTATATCAGGTATGTACTTACAGCTATAATCGAAGTTTACGGCAGTATTATAGCTAGAGAGCTAGCTAAGATTACACAGGGGTCAAATTTATAAATTGATCCAATCGTGTTGAAAAGTATACTACGTTAATTGTCTAATCATATAAGTTCAAGCCTTATTGTCAACCTTATTATCAAACAATAGCATTTTTGCCCCTGATTTGCTAATCCGGAGCATCGACAATAATCATAACATCCATGTATTGGTCCATTTTGTTTCTAGCATGGATTGCAAGTGGTTGGATCGAAAACCGTGTATTAAAGACGAGTTAATACTAGACTTTCGGTGGGTGCTTAACAAAAGTACGACTTGAACGCAAAACAAGCTTTTAATCTGGGACATATTTAGGCTTTTAAAGCCTAAAAAGCCTAAATATGTCCCAGATTCTGAAACGCGACAAATTGCGCAGCATGTTCTGAACAGTATGACCTCAAACAATTCATTATTGACCTTTGTTTATTCTGTACTGTTATGTACCACATTCAGCTGTTCGTTCAGTGTACGTACCGCTTACGTCCCTAGAGCAAATGACTACCAACCTGACGATCACCTAAAAAAAGGAGGTAGACCAAATTTCTCAGATGCTTGTTTTTAACTATCTGGCGATTTGTTTTCCTTCATTAAGTAGTTTATTGCAATCTCACACATTTGTCCCTTATTTATAAGCTAATATAAGAAAAGTCTGTATTTTAATCATCTCGAATGTTTTTCTTTCAGTCACTCTTTGGTATTTCCTCAATACACACCAACCACAGACCAAGCAAAAAGCTAAATAATTTCCCCAACAGTGTTCTAGCAATTTCCATCGCTCCTCTCATGCATGCGACCGGTGTCAGGCCAATTTAACTTTCTAACAATACTAATTTGGACGTCTGGGACTTGCAATGTACAGAACCCAGCCTTCGCAGTTTTGATTAAATGAGCCTGATTGCGTGCTGAGTTAATATCATACCTCATAATAAAACCTAAAATATGGAACATTAAACTCGATGAGAGGATGGAAATTACTAATATTATTTGTCACGAATGGTTTCAATAACGTATCTAATCACACTTACATAGGCCGTGAAAGTAGCAATAAAATAAGATATTTGAACTGTGAAACAATGTCGTTATATGGCGCCATTTATATAATTTGCAATTTCAACCGTACGTTCTTGTATTCAAAATTACTTTATTACGCATATGTGATATGTGCTTGTGCTTCACTTCTTCTTAACGTTCTGTTTTAAATTGGGTTGAAATTATGCGTAAAATGGGTTATTTGACTAATAACTTGAATATATTGAGCTAACGACGTTCGTTAAAATTGCTACCTTCATTTGGAAACACGTCATTAGTAAATGTAATATGTTTTATAGCTCGATAGTGTCTTTAATGATCTGTTCCAAATGCAGTTTTAATTACCTATAAAATAATGTAGGCACAACTAAAAGCATCCAATTAATTTATATAGAGTTTTTTGATGTCTTTAATGTCGTAAAAATCCATTATGAAAATAAACTTAACGTTAAAAAAATCGTTAGGCAATGCTCTTATCTCGACCACTTAATAATCCTTTGAACCCTTGTAGTTTAGTCATTTGAAAAAAATTCAAACACCACTGATCTAACCATGCTTAAATCATTGTCAATGCATTTTCATGCTCTTCCAACTATGGACTTCACATGAAAATGCATAACTTTGATTTTTGGGAGGAAATGATTTTTTAAACATATATAAAACTACATACAGAGATAAAAAAAAAGTGCAACATTCGGGAAAAAAATATTTAAAAAATTATCTTTGCCAATCTTCACTCAAACTATGTACTGTTTGAAGATTAATTGCCGTTTACCCCATCCCATTGGGATCCCTATATCCAGAGATAATAAAGTGAAAGGATGTAAATTTTATTTGGTCCACTTTCACCTGGCTGGATATGTTTTATCTTGGTAAGTAGCGAAAATTTATTGAAAATGCATTCGGCTGGATTTGGTGCACAACTTTCAACAAATTAACATTCGAATGTTTTAGGAATTCAGGTAGAAGTATTTATTGTAAGCTGCATTATATCTCACATTAACGTTAAATCGTTACACCCTGATCATTGCTTCAAGATGGCTGGTCCTCATCTCCTAGTAACCATCAACAACCTTAATTCACCACTGAAGAGTGTGTGATTAAGTTGACAAGTTTCATTTAGACCAGAAGCCATGTAGAAACCATTCATTTGTGTTCGCAGCAATTTTTCCTAATATTCGCTTGCCAAACAAGAATACAACAAATGAAATTGTGACATATACTAGAGACATGGAGTGAGCTTAAACAGAAAAAGAGGCAACGATGAAAGGTAAAGAAGCTCAATGAAACAGCAAAAACTCGGGCAAACACCAACAACATAAGAACGGCACTCCAAGGAAATCCAAGCACAAGAAGGACTACATTACACTTGACTCTATCATCTTTTAACCGTATCACAGTGATTGATCTGAGCTGGCATCTGTACCACATACAGAGGGATGCACTCCTTGCAAATGATCTTCCAAGTAGATTAGCCTACTGCAAATGGTTGTCAACCGTCCTAATATAGGTTTCAACAGCTTTCAACGTGCTCAATACCCAGAACAACTTCCAAACACAGAGAGTGGGAGTGGCCCAACGTGAATTTGACATGCTTTCGTAATTTTGCTCTAATTTCCTTTAAAATCGTCTAAGGGTGATCGGGAAAAGTTTTATGTAGCTCAAAGCTGTTCTAACCATGGAACTTATTACCTTTTCTTAAAGTGCTTTTCACCTTTCAAAAAAAATTTCTGAATTTGCAATCTTTTTGGACACACTCTCTATGTTCGCAGAAAATCTTAATCTGTAATGCGTCATTAAACTGTATTTTAGGCTAAAAATTTTCATCAGATTTTCATGTGAATTGAAACAAAAAAGGAGCCAATTCTCGAGGTGAACGACCGCTTATTGAGCTAATTCAATTCTACAGTCAATGACTAAAGCTATTTTCTCTTATCGCAACAATGGCGCGAACACTAATATTTTACTCTCCAAGCAAAGGTCATCGCACCACGCAGTCATGTCCGCTTCAATTTAATTTTTACAAACATGATCTCTCATTCTCACACTAGATGACTTTAAAGTGCCATGCTTTTAAGGGGAGTCTTTACCATTACCTTATTGAAAAATAGTATAACAGTAATTTATCAAGAACGGAAGTTCAAGTTTTTACTGCAAGTTTCACAGCGCGTTGGGTAGAAAGTTTCTGGAAGATTGGAGCAGTTGCCTGACATTCACATGATTATGCCTCTACCCTGTTTGCTATTTGAAAAATAATGCGACTCAGTTTGTGATGAATGCAATGCTTGATGTATTTTGACGTGAAAAGATTTGCAAAAGAACCGAATACAAACAAAAACAGCGAGCGGAAAAAGAATGAGCAGGGGAAAAGGGAGAAAAGATCTAAAACGATAGGAAAACAATCAGCTGAATGCAGCTGCCTCTTATTTTCATCTAATTATTACTAGCTGCTTTCTAAGAAGGAATTGAAGTTTATACTTCTTATTACCATCTTTGGGACAAAACAAATAAGCTACGAAAATGTGTTTAATACGTAGTTATGACTTTTAAGCACATCGTTAGTGTTAAATTAACCTCATGAAATTATATGAAACGTCTATGGCAAAGCCATAAAGGCCATAACGTATTGCTATAACGTTATTGCTGGCACGCGTTTGCGAGAAAGTTAAGCAACGCGTTGCGACATTTCGGGCAAACGCGTTGCGACATTTCAGCAACGCGTTGCGGTGTACGGCCATTCAAAATCATGAATTTTCTGTGACGTATTTCAAAAATGAACCCCCAACGCGTTTCTAGATACTAATTGCAACTGCGTTGCAACCGTCACAACGCGTTGCGAGCTTCACAACGCGTTGGCAAGCTTCGCAACGCTTTGCTACGTGTTACCAAGCCATAAGGGACATAACGTATTGTGCCGCAACGCGTTGTGAGAAGTCACAACGCGTTGCGACATTTCGGCAACGCGTTGCGAAATTTCAGCAACGCGTTGGCGTAAATTTCAGCACGCGTTTGCGAATTTCAGCAACGCGTTGCGGTGTCGGTCCAATCGAAATCATGCATATCTGTGACGCTATTTTCAAAATATAATCTCACAACGCGTGGCGACCTTCACCAACGCGTTGCAAACCTTCACAACGCGTTGCGGCAATACGTTATGACCCTATTGCCTTCACAACGCGTTGTGAAGTTTGGCAACGCGTTGTGAACTGCAACGCGTTGTGATGTCTTCAACGCGTTGTGAAAGCCATAATGGTCATAACTTATATGCCGCAACGCGTTGGTGGATCATTTTTTGAAATACGTCACAGAAATTCATGATTATTGGCCGACTCCGCACGCGTTGCCGGGATGTCGCAACGCGTTTGCTGAGCTTTCTCACAACGCGTTGCTGCAATACTTATACCCTTATGGCTTGTGACCTTCGCAACGCGTTGTAAGCTCACAACGCGTTGTGAATCTCGCAACGCGTTGTGCAGGCTTGGCAACGCGTTGTGAGTTTCCACAACGCGTTGCTAGATCCTTTGCACTCGTTGTGGGTCTTTTTTTGAAATCGTCACAGAAAATTTTCATGATTTGATTGTCGACACGCAACGCGTTGCTGAAATTTTCGCAACGCGGTTGGCCGAATGTCGCAACGCGTGCTACTTTCTCGCAACGCGTTGCGGCAATACGTTAGGGCCTTTTGGCTTGCCATAACGACTATTGTGGTCAAGTTATATTATTCATCATTTCTCGATACTTATTTTTTTTAAAGTATCAATCAAGAGAGAAGCTGTTATTGTGCATTCTATCTCACCGTTTTATAGGACCTTCTCTTTTATAATTGTAAGTTCGTAGTGAGACACATGGTGGTGCTGTTCTATAGCGTTTGTCAAAACAAAAAAAAAAAGGTTTGATCCCCGCTAATCGCCAATGTTTGGTGTACTTTGGACAAGGCCTTTAACCATCTGCTGCCTCTCCACCCAGGATATAAATGGGTACCAGGTGTAGAGTAATTATAGTCCGGCGTACTCACAGTCAGGCTACAACGATCAGGAATAGGGCATTCAATTTCATTTGACTCTTCACGCAATTAGTTTTCAACTTTATTTTCCGTTTATCGTCTATGTAGCCCGGACTATATTGCTTTCACACCGGCATATGCTGGGAATGTACAACAGACTTATGAGTTTGACCAAACCGCGTCGGTTGCACCTTATGCACCGGCCGGTTTGCAAGTTTTGCAACGCTTATGGTCGGCGAGTTAGCATTTTCCAACGCGATACGGCGAGTTTGCAATTTTGTGACGCGATCACGTACACACTGCTTTCAATACAATTTACAAATGAAGAGCGCCGCCATTACTCTCATTACTGAATTGTGACGTCTATTTCTGATACAGCTTGGGGAAGTATTTTGGAAATTTCCTCAATGTAATGTTCATGACGTTTCGGAGACTTTTTAGAAGACCTCAGCTTGTCAAAATTATATGCGCAATTAATAATGGGAAACTCCGTATGGGTCTCGGCTTATCGGAACTGAGAAACAGAATTTTAAGACTTTCCGTTGTTGCGTGTTGGGGTTGTTTTATGTTTGTAACGTTGCGCCATTAGTCACTCCGGAATTTGAGGGTGGAAAAAGTACTCCTAAATAATCGTAGACTATGCGCGATATAATGTGACTAGTGAGATGTAACATCTGTGTCGGTATACTCATAGATCATTCCTGAACACACAATGTATCATTGCAAGGTGACTTCACTTTAAATAAGGTGACAATGGAAATATGCATGGATTATTTTCCGGCAGTGGAACCAAGTTTGAACTGGAATTGCAATGAGACTTGATTGCTGTCATAATTATTTCGCGGAAACTTGTTTGTGGGCGCGGTCAAGATGCATTGTTTTGCATGACACGTACAATGTAGCAACACATTCGATGTTGTGTATATTTATGGTCAGTCCCCGAATGTACTACAACAGCGTAATTCACGTCCGGTGACTTCACTAAATCTGTTATACAAGGCGTCAAAGGAGAGCTTTGTTTGTGCGATGACGGCAAAGCGTTTTGCAAAACTCGACGCGGTTGCCAACTCGACCGTTTTTTTAATGTCCGCTCTTAGCGTGCCATATCGACCTCGCTGTTTCGGGAGGAGTGGCGGACCCCCACGCAACATTATATGACGGAGTTTGGCCCAACGCCATAGATAGAGAGATGGGCACTCCGCCTGCGGGCAGACCATTTCTTATTTATTAGCGAGGTGCCTTTATAAAGCGAGCACTGCGGAACTGTATAAAGAAAGCGGTCTCGAGCCCCTACCGGCAACCGCACCCGGGAAAAACTTCACTTTTTGTGAGAGATTGAGGCCATCAATTTAAAACTAGGGTCATATTAGCCCCAAAAGATGGTCTTTCCTGTTGAGAAGCCCCTAAAAGTTGGGGTAATTCTGTTGAAATACAAAATTAGGCACATTTTAAACCAAAACATCCAAACTAGGTCTAAATTATTTAGAAAAATGCCAATCTGCAAATTGAGGATAAAGTGGTTTCAATCGGTTAGAAAATCTCCCTAATTAATTCCAAATCATTTTATTTTTTATTGACAACAACAAAATTTGCGTGCTCAATGTGTTAAGGTCCCGTTACCATTTTCCAGTTCCAGTGAGCCCCCCCCCCCCAGGAGAAATAAAATTCAATGATAACCTTTTCCATCTGGTAACCTTGCTTCTTTGAGCCTACGCACCCACGTGATGCATATGTAGCATTTTAGCGTTCTTATTCTGTGATTACTACTTAGGATATCACGGAAATAGCTGTCCAATAACACAGCGAGAAATCGATTCCACCGACTACGCAAATATGATACAAATAAATTTAGCCCATTGAATCACGGGAATTTGATTTCACGCCAGCGCACAAGGAAAGAGGGGGTGTGTAACGAAACCTCCACCCTCACCGTAAAATCAAGTTATCGCATATTTGTTGCCTTCAATTCATTTGCTAATAGTTGGAAGGACTGCATTCGATTCAAAGATTGTCTATAATCTCGCCCACATGCGCCCCGCTTTGCTTGAGCATATAAATTCAACTTTACACTTGCTATTGTTTTTTTCAGACCGAATGTAGTGATGATTAACTACAGTTATTTAACTACTGTGAGTGATGGCTTCAGTAATCATCCCCCTACCCCCCCAGCGCTATGGGCGCTCCACTTTACACAGTAGGGAAGTTAGTATGGATCTATCGAGACCAAGAATTTGCATATCGATCTAGAAATTGATCCACCACCTGCTAATTGACAACATAGAGAATAAGAGTGTCCTACAGTCTCGGCTCTGTCTTTGGGGTTCAAGCGTGCACGGGTTAAAGTTAATTCCCTTAAATGCTAACTAGGAAGAACCCCTTATCAGCTTTGAACCCCTGGATATACTGGGTATTAATACCCGCGCCCTCTATTACAAACCCTAAACCTAAGTTTCCACCACTGATCTCTACACACTGGATAGTCTATCAGCGCTCGAAAACGTGAGGAACCGAAGTTGCACGGCGGAGGCCCTTTTTGCCTCTAACCCAAGAACCCGATCGCTCACGTACAAAGGAATAGGGAAACTACATAAAAGGGACAGAATTAGGCCATTAATTGCGCGTATGTCAGGTTTTGTCATTATTGGTTTGGGATTTTCAGTATGGGATAGGTATGTTCGAACAAAAAGATTCAAATGTTTTAAAAAGTCTTTAACATGCCATATTTCAGGTTTTCAGCTCACAGACACAATAATTCAGTAATAATGCAGTAAGAGCTTTGACTACTAGTATTCACCGATATATTAGATCATTATTAATCCTCCTTCTTTTTTTTTTTTCGCTTCTACATCTCGTATCTCTTTAGTACAGGCTTCAGAATTGGGGGCATGCACATTCTATTTTAAACATTTCTTCATATTATTTTGGAATATCATTCCTGGGGGGTTCTTGAATTTTGGTCGGGGACCAATGCTCGTTCCAAAAAAGAGTGACTATATCCTTAAAAATTCGGACACAACCTCTAGGGGAATACCATTTTACAATAATGAAGTTCTAGGGGGTTCCATTTCAGTGTTGATGATTTGTGACTGGACTGGCTTCAATGATAAAAATAAGAAAATATAACTAAACATACTGATCATCAAAATTAACCCGAGTGTGTAATATTTCTTGAGTATAGCCAAAGTGTACCTTTTTTGTATATTGGCTACACTGAGAGTATTAATTGGTCAAAAAGTGTCTTATTTGACTATTAAATATTAGTCATGCCCATTATTTTTTTAGAACTCCACAAAATGGTGCTAAAAGTGGGGTTTGAATTAAAGAATGTTTTTTAATGATTTTTGGGATTAAAATTGCATATTGCAAATAGTTCTACAACTTAAAATTAGGACTTTTTAATTACAAATTCGTAAAGACTAATGAGCAAGTGCCCACTGTGTACTTAATTCGTCATTTTTGTGCTTGACAACTAATTGTAGTCATGTTGGTGAGTCTAAAGTCGACTTTAATTAGTCAAATTAACATTTGCAAATTTAAAATTAGTCATTAATTTGTCATTAAATAAAGGTAAATTTTTTTTTTTTTTTTTTTAAAAGAGGTAATGATATATATTTGTATCATGAAAAACTAGTTAAAATATGGGACGGATATCTTCCAGATCGCGCATAGCAAACATTTTTTCCAGCAGTGAAGTTACATTATGAATGAAAAAACAACTGATTTGCATGACTACTTTTTAATTAGTCAAAAAGACACTTTTTTGACTAATTAATATTCTCAGTGTATTTTTAAAGAAGGTATTTTAGGTCAAGTATTGAGAACAGGTCCGCACAAGGGGTAAATTTTTACTGCAAATTGTCCCCTTATTTAAAAAAAAAACCGAAAACTAGTATAATTTTCACCCAAAAACTCAAAACTGCTCAGCTCCGTTAGACTTCCGTTAGGGGTTTATTTTCAACTGTGAATTGTCTTGTTTGGCTCTTTCGGGGGTCAGTTACAGACCCCCTGGATGGTCCTTGACCTTGGTATTTTATAAGCTAGTCTAGTGACACCGTTTTGTGATAAATGTAAAAATCACAAGCATCCCTTAGGCCTAATGTGATCCATTTCTACATGTACCAGCGAAAGACATCATGATTAAATACTAATTAATATTCCTGGAGTTATATAGCATTTTAGAGCACAACTATATTTAGTCGAGCACTAGTAACGTGAATTTATTGGCATACGTACGATGTACAGTGTATAGGTACGACGTGTGTACAACCCACCAGTATCATCACTAATCGGGGGGTCGGTCGCAAAATTGCCTAATACATTCGTTTTACTTCTACTTCTCACAGTTCATTTTCAGGCAAAATGGGCAACATACTTCATACAGATTGCAAACGCTTGATATTTTTTTTCATATAGTTAACCAGGAAGGTACTTTATAATAAAGGCATACAAGTATTTCATCCCATAGAAACCCGTGCAATCGAGTGAATGTTTTGGGTAGAGCAAAAGGGGCGCTGTGCACTTCGGTTTCTTCACCGGCTCGCTATTCACTTGTGTAGAGACAGCCTATCCTTGTGTAGATCAGTGTTTCCACCGACGACAATTACACCCAGGGGCCCTTACACTAACACACGGGAGTTTTTCAGTCGTTTACCTTTCTCTCTCATGGACCCAGGGATTGCCACCGGGCGTATTTACTCCTTCGCCTTCGCCTGCTTCCGCTTGTCTTTTCAAAATCGCTCTCCTGTGACAAAGCAATTAAAGACGTGGTAAACTGGACGTGATGGACTGGAAGGCGCGTAGGTGTATGAATCTTCTTATATAAGAGTCCTTTGTCCTGATCCAAGTAGCCCGAGTAGTCTGTCTGAAACTGGAAGTTGATATTCCTGCACACCAAAGCGAGAATGCTCTTATTTACTGTTGTTGGCGGAAGGGTATCATTTACTTCTGTTATCACCAGAGCGCTAGTGTACACGGTCCTCGCGCAAAGGATTCCCGGTTCGAATCACGGTCAGCCCAACGAGTTACTTGGATATCCTTGGATCGTAACCGCCTTATGGTAACAATATTCTAAAACCTAAATTATTATATTATCCCTATTATCCTCATGAATTGCGTTAGAAATAACACTTCACATATCCGTACTCTTAACCAGTCAAGACCCATATTTTTGTCTGGTACAATGCTTTTTCATGTGTGTTAATTGTCACCTGAAAATGATTAAGTCCAAATCAACATCTTTATGGTGTGTAAGTGGAATTATTTTGTAATAAAGTCACTACGGAGTGGTTTATTCAGAAAACATAGGTTTACAGTGTGAAACCACAAAAATAAACATAGATTGGTCCCTGTGTTGGACACTGTGTGCCAATGAGTATAAGTTATTATGGTCATCATGTAAATGTTAAATTACATGTGCATAAAACTTACAGTGTATTTTACAAGAAATGCCAAAATCATGCGAGGTTTGGGCATAAAATATGGCTTCTGTATTTATGTTCTTCCCAGGTCTTGGTCTATCATTTGAGCGCACAATTGAAAAAGAATTCTATACATTTTTGAATATATGTCACATACTATTTAATTGGACATAGATTTATAGATGTTTCATATGATACGTTAAAAGTAAATCGTTAATATTTCTGACAACTTTATAAAACCTTTGAAAGACGCAACCTCATTTCTGACCATAGCTTATATTATGATAGTATATTACATCTTTACCCATTCCCTGACAATCAAACAATCATTAATACAGTAAAAACCGACGCTTTGGCTACTATTCATTGGTTATTGGCTATTGACCTCTTTTTTAAAATTAGAAAAGATCTTGCACAACGTTAACTAGAACAACATCATCAAACGGGGAGCTCAAGAGTGCTCCAACTGTAAACTTGTTATTTTGCATACGATGTAGAGTGAATATGATAAAATATGATACGAACATTGAAAGTAGCAAATTAAAAATGTGCCAAAACCCCACTCTTTGTCGTATATCATTATCATGGCTTTTACCCAAAAACTCAAAAGATTTGCTCAACATTAAAACATACAACAAATCATCAGGAATTCAAGACTGCTCAAAATGATAAATGGCATGGATTGAGGCAACTTTAAGGATAGGACGTTTTATATAAGTATCAAGCTATGCAAATGAGGTTTGCAATGATTCCGTCATGTGCTGTTTGATGTTGTGCGTTTAGCGCAGGACGGAATCAATGGCAATGCCTCATTGGTATACTTGGGCCTTCTATAGTTGAAAGTTACCTTTTTTTAGCATGGCCTCAACTGAAGATCGATTATCATTTCAATAACAAAATTAACATCCGATATTTGATGTGAACCAGCAACCTATCGATGTACATAAAAGAAACATGTTTGGATGCATGCAAGTAGAAAGGGTGGACGTATGACTCGTAGCATTAAGCGAAAGTGAATTATACGGATGTAGTGACAAAAGCATCAAAATATGTCACACAAGTAAAGTCAAGTTCACATTATAATCTGTGGAATCGTTGCACCTTCTGTACATAGTAACGTCCAACCATAAGACCATGTATATTACATTTACTTGAATTAACACATAGGGAGATCATGAAATTTACATTTATTTTTAATATGCAAATTTTTAAGTTTTAATCTTGAAAATACAGAACATTTGCATGTAATAAGCCTATATACTTCATTATCTTAAGCTTTTTTAATTTAAGGTATCATAAACATCCCCTCCAAATGAAACACTACTCTCGACAATATGCACGAAGTGACATAATTAAAAAAATCAGACTATAGGAAAATGTGCTATATAGCACTCCCAAAAAATGTGAATATTTTGCCTAAATGCCTGGAAAGGTGTATGGCCCTGTATGTAGAGTAAAATCTAAGTAAATTGGAGTAAATCACAATGAGATAAACAATGTACAAGGTTCACTGCACTTTAATTAAGATTTACTCAAAATATTTCAAACATTATACAGCCGTAGTGTCCAGATTTATAAGTGTTTAAATCCTAAGGGAGCGCGTCATTAGTTACGCCAGGGAACAGAGAAATTCAATTTTTCGGGTAAAAAAAAGTTAGCCTTTCCCCTTGATTCCGTTCAAAAATGTTCGCTTTACATCTTATTTTATAAATTATTTTTGCATTTAAAGTTCGTGTTCACCTCACCTCACCTCTTTGAATGCCTGAAAGTTTCATGTCCACCTCTGAGGTTATTGCAATTGATTTCGTCATGCTTGTATGATGTTGTTTGACAGTAGCGCAGGAAGGAATCAATGCAATGCCTCATTGGTATAATTGGATTCTATATGAAACGTATACCTTTATTTAGCATGGCCGCAACTGAAGATCGATTATAATTATTAAAAAAATTAAATCGATATTTGATGTGAACCAGCAAAACACTATTCGAGTACATTAAAAGAAACGTGTTGTATGGCATGCAAGAAGAAAAGGGGACTTATCGACCGCTGTAGCATTCTAAAAGCGAATGTGAAATTATACGAGTTGTAGTGACAAAAGCATCAACATATTGTCACACACGTAAAGTCAAGTTCACATTATAATCTGTGGAATTGTTGCAACCTTACTATAGTAAGTCCAAACATAATGACCATCGATATTACATTTACTGAATTACACACTAGGGAGATCATGGAAATTTAATTTATTTTAAATTGAATTATAGCAAATTTTTAAGCTTTTATATGAAATACCGGAAAATTTGCATTTAAATATGTATCTACTTCATTATATCTTTCAGCTTTTTTAATTTAGGTATCAACACATCCCTCCAAATGAAAACTACTCTCGACAATATGCACTAAGTGACATGAATAAAAAAAATCAGGATAAGGAAACAGGTGCTTCTCTCAGCAAATCACCCAAAAAATGTTGAAATTATTTTGCCATAAATGCACGTAAAAGGGTGATTGCCCTCGTATGTAGAGTAAAATCTAAGGCAAATTGGAGTAAATCTCACAATGAAGATAAACAAATATGTACAAGGTTCACTGCACTTCAATTAAGATTACTAAACATAATTTCAACATTACTACCGCCGTATTGTCCAGATTTTTAATGTGTTTAAATCATAAGGGAGCGGTCATTAGGTACGCCAGAGGAATGGAGGAAATTATCTTTTTTCGGTTAAAAAAAAATTCCCCTTTCCCCTTTGCTTCCGTTCAAAAATGTTCGTTGTCCTCTTATTTTATAAATTATTTTGGCATTAAAGTTCGTGTTCCTACCTCACCTTTTGACTGAAAGTGTCATGTTCCACCCTCCTGATCACCATTTTTTCGTACCACACCACCCCCCCACTCAAATCTTCCATTATGGTGTGTGTGGAATAGCCTGATGTGGTTAGGGTTCAAAAAAAGTTTGAACATCTGGGGAAGGGTCTAGTTAAATCTGAAAAAAAATTGTTTAAACAGTTTGTTTAAAAATAATTATAAACATGTTTTAAAGACACCAGAATATTTCTAGAAAAAAAATGCTTCTTTCTTTTTTAAAACGGTTGTTTTGTTTTTTATTTTGTGGGTGTTTTTATGTTTTGTGTGTGTGTGTGTGTTGTAATCCCTTACGTCCCTAGAACAAAATGACCATCAACATGGCGAACACCGCAATAAAGGAGTAGCGGTATTTGTGTTGTTAGATATAGGTGCACTTTCCCCGTAAACACAAGGCAGGTCCGCTCTGTGATTTTTGAAAAGTGGCAAAAAAATGGCATTCAGGGCTTTAAGGGAAATGCTTACCAATATATTACACCCGAAGTGAAATTGCGGAAAAACTTTTTTTGTATTTGTGTTAGAAAGAGGATTCAAGCATGCTTCACTATGACTATAGGGCCGATTCGGATAACAGAAAAGTTAAAACTTAGGTTTTTGGTTTTCTTTTTCTACTTTTTTGTCCAAGCACCTCTGAAACTTTCTCGGGAGGTGCTCCACAACACTTCAATGCAGTTTTAGAGAAACTTGTATTCCTACACAGGAAATCTCCTTGTGTCTATTTATTTAAAGAGACACGAGGACATTTCCAGAAAGAAGCGCCCCAAATGTTCATTTTTTTTTGCATATTTGGAATGCTTACCAATGTATTAGATCACACCTGAAGTGAATAAGCCGAATACGCTGCCTTTATGTAATAAGATGGCGATTTAGTATTTTCTGTCGTGCACGACAGAAAATCAAGCATGGTTTTCTATTGGGACGATTACGATAGCAAGCAAGTTCAAAACAAAGTTTGCGGGTTTTTTTTCACTTGTTTGTCCGATAAACCTTCGATACGACCTCGTTAGGTGGTCTACAACTGATCCAATGCAATTTGAGAGAAATTCGTATTTTCAAATTATCTCCTCCTGTCACTTGAAATCAACAATAACAAAAACAATCCCGTTAGCGATAAATGTCGAAGAGCCATGATAAACCCATGAAAGCCTGGCTAAACTTGCAGACTCATTTCCAATGGGGTCCCAGTAGGGACCACAGTAGCGTGTGTAAACGAAGACGACAAGATATAAAATAAGAAACGCAAGCCAAAAGAACAGGAAATGAGTTTAACAAATCAGCCAACTCCTGGCTCAGCGGATGACTTCAGAGATGATTTAAAAAATCACTTGATTACCGTATCCACTCAAATGTCTGGTCTGGAAGGTTTGAAAAGTATTTTCTTTAAAAATTGTCAAGTAAATAATCTACAATACGTTCGTTTTTATTAATATTTGGTTAAAGGTTTGTAAAACATAACGACGGCCTAACATAAAAATGTTTGATAACATTATGGCACCTTGATAAAATATTAACAGCAGTTTTGGTATTTTCCTTCTGGGATTTTGTTGGTAATACAATACGTTTAATTTACTTGTGAATCCATACATTCAATACCATTATTTTTGGAAGCCATTTCTGGTCGCTCCTGTGGTATTTCTTCTGGAGTACAATCGTTATTGGGCGTAGCTCTCTTAAACCACCATAATTAGTGGAGATGGAAATAGAATCCATCGTTTTTGCATTGTCGAATTAGTGGAGATGACAATAGAACCCATCGTTTCGCAATGTTGAATTTCGGAAATAAATCGCTTTTTCAAATATTTTTTGACATTAATTACGTCATGTATAGTCAAGAACTCACACAATTTCCAATCAATTTGTGAGTATAAAATCTCTTTCTGAATGTGCAGATAATTTTCGTCATGGATGTGTACAGCAAAGGAAAAATATTCAACATTTGTTAACAATGATTCGTTAATTAATTTTGCCCTCGAGACACCCACACATGCAGACTTACACATTACTACTTTGTGCTTTAAACCATGGAGCCGTACGATATTTATTTTTGTATTATTTTTTTATTGTTATTATAATTCGAAAGTCGAGCCTTTAATAGTGAACATTCTGATTACATCCTCGTAGCCACTGGCGAAATTAAACTGGGCGACTTTTTTGAAGGCAAGCAAAAATTATTGTTTAACCTAAAAACCTAATTCTATTACCTCTGCTGCCCATTATTGAAAATGCAGCATTCTGATTGGTCAGTTTACGGCCCACTATTCTGCAATAATGGGTCGCCAATGCATTTTCTAATAAATGAAGCTGTTTAGGTAATAGAATAGAAATAAAGGGTTTTCAGGGTCATTTATTAGCTCATAATGTATCCTCGGCAAGAAAAACTTTCAAATAATGGGCGAGGCGAAGCCTCGCCCATTATTTAGTTTTTCTGACCTCGGACACATTATTCGCCCATAAATGACACTGCGAACCCTTTATTTCTTAAATATACCCGATTTATTTGATAGAATTTACACGGAATAACGATGTAGCCTTCAAGTTTGTAATTATTGTCTGATTTTTTTTTTTGTATTCGTGTCACGTTATTAAACGTTTTCCACGATTCTATTCAATCTGAGAGGCGGAATGATTTATCCAAGAAAATCAGAACAACTTGCATTCAATGCTATTGAGTTCCAAGAGTCCAAGATTGATGATTGACTGGTCATTCAAGAGATTTATCCATTCCGGTGTTTCCGTGACCTGACCAGGTTTACCTGACCAGGTTTCGGAAACACCGTGAATTCAACAACCTATTCAACAACCTATACAGCTTCATGATTGAATATTCGTTAATCTTTCCCTGGAGCCAGAGTACACAAATGGTGAAAAAAAAACATGTGCGCTTGGTCGGATTTGAACCGGCGACCTCCGTATTACTAGCACGGCGCTCTAACCAACTGAACTATCAAGACTGGGTTGGTAGAGGAGCGATAACATCTAAAGGTGTTAGGTCCGAAATACCTATTCAACAACCTATACAGCTTTATGGTTGTTGAATTCATAGACCTGGTCAGGTTATGGAAACGATTGCTATTCATTATTCCGAAGGTTCGTTATTCCGAAGCTTCTTTCATCAGAAGGTTCGTTAATCCGAACACGGGAATTCCTATACCTATAACGTATGCGCTATTCCGAAGTTCGTTAATCCGAACATTTGTTTCTTATTCCGAAGGTTTGTTATTCCGAATGTTCGTTTATCCAAAGGTGTGTTATTCCGAAGGTTCGTTGATCCGAAAATGAAATAAGATTCGTTGATCCGAAAATGGAATAAGCTAAATGAATCTTATTTAATTTTCGGATAAACGAACCGTATTTCTTTTTCGGATCAACGAACCTTAGGAATTATAACGAATTTTCGGATAAACGAACCTTCGGACACACACCCTATCCGTTCTTTGATGCGAACTAGTAACCTATTATAAAGAAACATACATTGTTGTAAATGAGGAGCGTGACTTATTGATCGCTCATCGCTGCATCTTAAAGCGAAACTGGTATCGGTTAGATTGAGTTATAAGGATTCAGTGACTAAAGCACCAAAATATGTTGTACGGGCAAAGACATACAAAACTCGTTTACATTCTGCACATATCCAAATAGCCAGGACGATCATGGTACTTATCAAACATTATTTACTTGATTACCTCAAGGGGAATTATGAAGCGTAAATTTATTTTAAATTAATAATACCGCATTTTAAAGTTTTAATCTGCACTATATACACGATTGCACTTGATTATCTATATCCCTTCAAAAAAGGAAAAGGACTAGCACTCTGACGATTACCGCAAAAAGGAAGGTACGGTATTTGTAGTGTTGCTCTAGGAGCAATGTCCCTGTTAACACAAGGCAGGGTCCGCCTCGTGATTTTTGAAAAGTGGCAAAAATGACATTTAGGGATTAGGAGATATATTTTATCTACTCCACTACTAGACCAGTCAAAATAGAATAAATGATGCCTTAACCCAAAACTAATTGCAAAAGAATCATTTTCTCCAGCATTGTATCGAGAAAACCTTTAAAAACAACACACCAAAAGTTTACCAAAATCAAAGGAGTGGAACATATATTTTAAGAGAGGGGTAAGGTTTATACAGGGGTCAAAACATGAAAAGGAACAAAACGCGTCAAAAAGTATCCCAAAAAGTATCCCAGGTATAGTTTGCCCTATCTGCAGGTTGTAGTTCACACGTTATGAGTCAAAATAGGTTCAAGGTCACAATGGGGGTAAATTTTCAGATGTATCCGTTATAAAAATGGTTTCAAATTGTTCGTCTAATGGTACAGGAGCCGAAAATATACTTGTTGAACCATCTATGATATTCTTTGCATAATTGGAACGCAAAATGTGACTGGGGGATACAGGGTCTATGGGAGGTCACTAGTCATAGCTCTGTAATTCTTTTATAGAACATTAAGCAAAGAATCTATTTACATTTATTTATCAAGTGGGACAAATTGAACAATTTGCAACCAGTCCGATCAAAATCAGACCATTCTATGAATTTTACCCCCAGGATGACCTTGAACTGTTATGTGCCTATACTGAAACTGTAACTCCCAGATAGGGCAACTATACCTTTTTTTAAACCTTAAGAGTAGCCGAAAAAATTGGTACATCATTTAAATCAATTCGAACAATTCTATTTTTTTACCCCTGTACAAATGTTGCCCCCTTATTTCAACATGTTCCACTAGCTTGTTTTGTGTTAAAACAGATTTAATATAGTATTTCCATGAAAAATTTACAGTATATTAACACCAAAATGGTTTCTGTTGCAATTTGTTTTGGGTCAAATCATAACATAACTGAACTATACATCTCCGGCTTCGTATCACATCTCTCCAAATTGTACTATATACCCTCGACAATATATATTAAGTGACACGAGTAAAAAATCAAACAATAGTAGGTTGCAAGTTGATGATTAACCTTTTATTAGCTTCATCTATGTCCACAAAAAGTCATTTGAATAATATTGACTTGGTAATGTTTCGATTAAATCTATAGCCTATTCATGATTTTGTTTCCTTTTCAAATCAAATGCAATGACAGTTGCAGTATTTTATGGTGTGTTAAGGTAATGGACTCATTTTAAGGACATTTACTCTGTAGTTCTGCCATGTTAAAGTCATAGGGCTAGAATTAAGTTTTTCAATATGTACTTAAACGAAATAACCTTGTTCAGTATTGCATGATTGTTGTGCATTTTGATCGGGAAAAGTGGTAGTACACTGCTTTTTACCGGATAAGCAAAAATGAGTCAGCCAGCTGGACCCGCTACTTTGCGCATTGCGGCGTTAGGGCGAAATATTTTCCCCTGTTAATTTATATCCCTATGAAGGTTCGTAGAGGACAAACCTGACGATCACAGCAAAAAAAGAAGCTGGCGTTATCTTTCTTGTTAGAGCTAGGGCAGTTTCCCCCTGAAACAAGGCAGGGGCCCGCTCCGTGATTTTTTTTTTCAAAGGTGCATTTAAATGTAGTTAAAGGAGAGACGTTTAGGGATATACATTTCCTTGTAGTACCTTATTGTGCCCGTTCTAGATCCATGAAGACTCGTGCGGTTTAAGGGTGAGTTCCCTAACATATCAGTTACACTTGCCAGCTTTCCCAAGGCATATATCAAATGTGCGGGTAAACGACCCAGTAATATCTGTACCCTTTCGCTCTAAGCTCACAGTCTAGCCATCCTGTAATGCCATAAGATACAAACTGAGCACTTCAAATGTATTCAAACCGGTCTCAAGGTTAGACATTTTGGAAAAAACAAAAAAAAGACGCAATCCGTCTACCACTGTGCTGTCTATTGGACACGGTTTCTTAATTGAAATTGGCGCGTATGTGACATAGAGATATATTTATTATATCCTTTAAAGACATTCGGCATGATATTACATTATACCATTCGATTCCCACTCTTCTCATCTTATGCCTTTATTCCGTTAACGAAATGGTAAGTCACATGGTACAGAGTAGTACTGAATGTACATAATTATTATGCTTTTCATGTTGATTCTTTTGCTACTAAGCCCCTGATATACTCCAATCGCCGTCGACGTTGCGGCGCAATACCCGGATTTTGACCTAAGATTGCGTGTTACGCGTGCTCACGAGCATAAATTGCTCGCTGTTCGACTGGTAGTATATTATGGGCTTAGATGAACAAACTTAAAAGAGTACATTAAAAGTTGATTTGTTAGTAGTATATGGAATAAAAGAAAAGGAAGGAGGGCAGCTTTCTGACAATAGTAATGTACAATTTTAAATTGGTTTGAGGCTAATAGATGGCTTTATAATGATTTAATCTGACACTTTTGACATTTTGTAATGCCATAAACAGAGCGCTTTTAATACTTTACAAAAACACTAATCTGTGAATCTGGAGAGATATGACCTAAATTGTTTCTCTTATTTCGGTCTTTACCCTCGTGCTTACCAAGGGGAGGTTACCCCCCCCCCCAGTGAACTTCGAGACTGTGCGATAACAAATGCCAAAAAACTTCGTAAAAAGTTATAGGTAATCGTTCTCGCCTCCTTCACCAGGGTGAGGGTAGCCGTCAAAGTCGAAGGGTAAGGGTAAGGCGAAGGGTACGGGGGGGTGGTTGCCACCCAAGGAATATTTATGGTGCATTTTTGAAAAAGTATGAACAGTATGGCTCTAAAGCGTTATGTTTAGTACAAAAAACTAGCAATTGCCATCATTAAAGCTGAAACCGCATGAAAATCCCGATATTCCTACGTGTTTAGCGCAAATTGGATTTTCGCCTGTTTCTGTGGAAAAATGCCACTTGCGACTCGCGGACTTGCTGACGTCATTGTGGCGCCATACTGGTATGTCTGGTACTTCTTTTGGTAATTCAATGGGAAGAGAAGGAACATAGATATCCAATGGTATCAAAATCATAGCATCGGATGCTTTTTAACGATATTCTGGGGGTGGTAACCATCCCTTGGTAAACGTGTTACAAAACAGGCTTGGCAAGTGTTTACGAAAAACATTACAGTATGTCTCAAAAGAGCACCAATTCACAAGACAACTAACTGACCAAAGACATTGATAAAAAAAATCGACCTTGACTTACATTGTACGACTTGGCTAATTCAGATCAGAGATCCCGAATTTTATAGTTTTTGTTTTTTATTAGTATCACGTCCTGAATTTTGTCTTTTTAGGGTATGATTTCATGGAGGGGAGTGCAGGACCGATAATTTTTTAAAGCCGAAAGACGATAGTGGAGTAGTACATTATGAAGTTCAAATGTTGTGTCTTACGCTAAAAGCTTGAAATAATGTTGTTAAACTAAAATTAAATTTCGTGACCCTCTTTTGATTTAATTCATAAAATAATGTTCGATGATCGATGAATGATTGTCCTAATTATGTGCAGAAGATTGCATGAATTTTTTTCAGGATAAGTGGAACTTCATGTCTTTGCCTGTCTGACATCTTTTGTGTTGATTTGTAACATTAAAATTCGTATAATCGACTCACTTTCACCTTAAGACGGCTGTGGCGACCTCAATAAGTTCCAGGTTCTCTTTTTTATACGCTATATCATACAAGCCATGTTTGGTAACGCAGAACAATAGGTTTTCTGGTGATATTCAAAGACGGATTTAATCTTATGAATGGCAATCGATTTCAGGTGAGACCGTGCAGGAATTTGGTCTCATTCCACACCAGTTAAAAAGTCGTATTTGGTTCGGGATAATATAAAAACCTCTTAGTATGAATAGAATGTCCCAATTTTTTATGAAATGATGGAATCAAAATCAAACTATAATTACAAAAAATCGGTATTACATGACCTGTAGAGCGCCTATAGCTAAAAGACTTAAGAGAGAGTTATTCCATCAAATGCAACTATAACTGTACCAAAATCTCATAATCGCGAAAAATTGAGGGCGTTATCCATTGAAATGTTGTTTACTACTTGAAGCCTTGATAAAAGTCGTGAGATATTTAAAGAAGGTATCTGTTCGTTTAATCTGCTCAAGGAAGACACCCGCATAACATACAAATACTTAAAGCCGTTAAAAATATTTTTTGGATGAGTACTTAAGATGGAAAATCGAGTCAGTTTATCATAACAGTAAAGTACAAAATAATATTGAAAGTCCATTTCATTACAATTGTTTAATATTTTCATATGAAATAAAAGCACTTTAAAGGAGCTTTAGCAAAACGTGGAGATGACACCTATAGTCGTAGAGTGTAATTGTTTAAGTAAATTGACTTATACTTTCCAAGGCAGAATGGAAGTTTAATTCTAATTCTTTCTTAGGCAGAAATGAATAGATTTTATCAGAAAAAGTTCTTTTCTTAGCATAATACCCCACAAACTCTGCTAAAAGCGTTCTCAAAGGCATATACTTTGCAATGTGTCGTCTACACTCATGGTTAGCACGGTTGGTATCAATGACATTCACACCTTTCCAGAGATTTAATCGAATATGCCAGTTAAAGAAAAGAGTATTTTCAGCATCATTTCTCGTCTTAGCCCGTAGACTTATGCTAGCCAATTTTACAAGATTCAACTTGAGATGAGAACGTCAAATATGTTTAGAGCTAAACAAGGCCATGACGCGGAATGCAGTCAATGTTGGTTCACGATCAGTCTGTCTAGAGAGGCTTTCCTAAATGAACTGTCATGTGTGTAGAACTTGAAACACCTGATTTAGCAACTTGTTATCTTCTTATCTTGACTTTGCTCTTGACACCAAATAGATCAAAATCGAAGACCTCTTAAAAATAATTTTTAAAGAGTGCATACCACACCACTAAACACATCAAAAATAAAAAAATGGATATGGGCAGGACACATAGTACGATGAAATGATAATAGATGGACAAAACGTTGCACAGAATGGCGGCCAATGACAGGTTCACGAAGTAGGGGTAGGCAAAAAACAAGATGGAGAGGTGAAATTGTGAGTTTTGTAGACATGGCATGAATGAGAGCAGCACAGGACAGGTCCACGTGGCACCAGCTTGAGGAGGCCTCCACCCTGCAGTTGACTGAAAATGGCTGAGATATATAGACCACACCACAAAGATTGTTTTGCCCAACCCCAAATGTATTTTAGGTATTTTGTTTTTGTTTTCTTTTTTGTTTTCTTTTGTTTTTGCTTTGTTTTCTTTTGTAGTTTTTTTTGGTTTTCGCAAAAAAAAAAAGCAAATTTTCTCAGGTTTATCATGGTTTTAAAGGTGCATTTTCTGATATTAGTAACTACATTTTTGTTTATGATTTACTAGATATCCTCAAGGAAAATGTATTGCCAAAATTTCAGTTCATTTTGACCGTGTGTTTCATGTTATGGGCAAACGTTTGTATCATAGTGTCCCATATGTCCCAATATACAAATATGGAGATTAAGTTTCATAATAACGAAATTGAGAATTGAGTAATTATACTTAAATAACGAGTTAGCACCGTAGTGCACTACGTTATATTTGGCCTTACGTTTTACAGCTATTTTTATAACAATATATATACAATGGTAACTATAGAATCAACTTCATAAACATATTGGTCAAAAAGGTCTTTGAGACCTTTGCGCGGTATATTATTGATCGAGGGCAATAACAAGTTCTAACTACCTTGCGTAATAATTACTGAACAACAATTACTTATTGTTTGTCTGTTTGGAATAAAAGGTTATGTATGGGCCATTTGCTTCCTTTCAGTAATTTTATTTTAAATAACTGGTAACGTAGTTACAACGACAAGCGATATCTATGAATGCCCCTGGAAAATTTCAAACTGCCTCATATTTTTTTTTCAATTTGTGAACAAAACAAATTCATTTAGTTTATTTATAGAAGTATAAGAGTAATTTGGTGTTTTTTATATTTCCTATATGCTTAACGTTATTTTTGGAAAAATGACTATGCCAACCTGACGATCACCGCAAAAAGGGGGGTAGCGTTATTTTTCTTGTGAGATCTAGGAGCAATTACCCCCTAAAATAAGGCAGGGGTTCGCTCCGTGATTTATGAAAAGTGCAATAAAATGCAGTCAAGGGACGTTAGGGATATAGAATTTTATAGATAATATATTTGACTACTCTGGGTTACTGAATTCCATAATGTCCATTTCATTCCAAATGGTCTATGGCTGTAATCAAAAGTGCTATCACATGTCACCATTATGAACTACTATCCTTTCTTCCAGGCGTTTTCTTCGAAGTCTAATGTTGTTGGTTTTTTATTGCAAAGATATCAATAACATTTACAACATCCCTGAGGCTTAGTATCTATGAGAAGAAAAATAACCTAGCACGTTTTTCACAGCTTTTCCTATAATCTCTTTTATTAGTCTGGACATCGTTGTATGATTCGAAAAAAAGAAATCTAATCTAATGATGTAGTTAACCATGACGGTTAGGACATTTACAATTTTCACGTCTGGAAGATGACCTCTCAGCTGAAATAGTTAAGTAAATGAAGTTATAGAAACCTTCTGTTTAGAGGAGGAATCTACGATTTTACTTGGTGAACGAAGTCAATGATGTCCTCTAAAACACACATATTGTGTTTTAAAGGATATTATCAGCTCCGGTAACTCAAGCGAGACTCAAACTATTATAATATTCCGTAACTTGCGCTCAAATGTATAGTATCTATATTATAATATTACCGTAACCTTGTTCTATAAAGTAAATCAAGTGTTTATTTATTGAAATTAGATCTTAACTTGTACGGCAGTCAGATGACACTTCACCTGTCTAATGAATACAGCCAGGAGGAAGTTGAACTGCCGCATTTTAGACATGCAGTATAATTTTGTTTCTTTTCTACTGCAGAAGAATACTTGAAGTGCAGGGTGGAAATGTAGGTGGTTATGAGAGTGCACATCAATAAATGCTATAGCATAATGCTTGATTAGATACTTGCGCATGCGTCAGATTTATAGCGAGACTGATGGCGCTATATTATCTTTTTATCCGTGTGCCTTTCAACTCCTCTCGCATGCACTATGAAGCGGAATGGTTTTGGTATCTCGATGCTGAAAATCGACCAAGTAGATCGAACGTTTCGACAGTTTTTGCTGGATTTTAAGATGTTGTGATTCGAAAATTCAGCTTAAATAGCTTAAAGATCAGGTTTTCCTGTTAATGTAAGACGTTTTTATTGCATAGTCGAGATGTGGTTTTACTGTGGATGTAAGCTTTATAAGAATTTGCATTTAATGTGTAATAAGTCGTTGAGATAATGTGTTTAAACCTCAAAGGAGCTGAAGCCGAAACAGCCATATTTCTTATTCTCTACCTTTCCAAAAATGTTGTAAACGCAGCTATAATGAATTTTCCATAACCAAAAAATAATAGAGATACATTGCAAAATTATTTTAGGGTACAATGTAATGTATTGAAAACATATCGATGTGCAATGCCTGAAGAAACAATTTTATTCTACCGTTAAGTTCATCTTAATTCAGAAATATATAATTTTAAGTATAGAACTTGCTATATTTACATATACCACTTATTCTAAATAAACTAGGTGTAGCAGACGACGTCAGAGCCAAAACAGTGTTGGCGTCTGAAATGTGACCCTTTCCCTAAACATGCTAAATGAAGAGTCATAAAATGTTGATAAGTTGTGTCTTTAAATGAAATTGAAATTAATCATATTGTTTGGACTAGTAGCAAACCATTTGAGTGGTAAAGATTTTGTCCGCACCACCTTTTAGAACTTCAGAGGCTTTTGCGGAAGCTGTGCAATTCTAACTTTAAGTAAAATTTCAAAGTAGGTGTGGGAGTGTTGAAAACATGCAAATCTGTACCTCAACTTTCAACTTGAAAATCAGCCTTCAACTTTTGACTATTTTAATTCTTGTTGAAGAGGTATGGTCCTAACCTCCCCCCCCCCTTCCAAAACATCAAGTTTTGAAGTAACCAGTCGCTTTATAGCTGAGAAAATGACGTTTGATGAGATGTTATTTTGTACACAAGTCTATGGGGAGTTAATTTGTGGCGTGATCACTTTATGAACCCCAGCGCCAATATAAAGGTTTGTGCTGTCTAGTCGTATAGAGGTTATTGCTTTTTGTTTAGAATTTGTAATATGTACCTCGCTTTTTTTTAAATTCATGTGAAATCCATGTACGTGTGGCTTTACACAAATCCGTGGCGGTATTGAATTAATTCATGTAATTTTCTAGTTGCTATAGTGCACTCCTACATACAATTCCGCACAACCCTTGCCAATTAGAATTAATGTGATCCTTGCACTGTCAATCGGAATCAGGGCGCTTAACGCGCTTCAATAGTGTAGTATTTTCATGAATGTTCATTTATATGGAATGCAGATATATTCATGACAGTATTATCTGATTTACAAAGACCTGATTCCGGGTCTATTGATAAGCAGATAGCAAAACCTTACGACTTATGTATCTTAGTAAAGATTTAACTTTATTTGCTTATGACCCATTCGATCTGATCTAAATCTTCAGTTTGAAAGAGTTTTTGTTTGATATATTCTGATCATATGAACATCTAACCACGTGTCTAAGATATGTTCACTGATTTGTTTTTCGTTACATAGCAACAATACCTAACGATGGACTAAAACCATTGGTAACTCATTTATTGAGCCAATCAATGGTATTCTAAGAATTATTGAAAGCATTGGCCGGGGTGCCCACATTCTGGCTTGATCTGCATCAACGTTTTCTAGGACGTGCACAGTATTGGTGGTGTTCATAATATCAAGCCCAGGCTTATCTACTAAATCCTGAAATCCATTCTTTCCAGCATACTGCGACTGCCCCGATTTGGGAAGGGCGGTGGTGGATTGAGCGCTCTCCAATTGCAGTAACTGTCATGGCATTGTGTGGATGTTTTTTCATATTATGTGAAGCTCATGCAATACTTGTTGGTGAAGCTAGAAACAGTTGATGCGAAGTGACGAGCAACAATGTGCCAAGTCAATGCCCCAACTTTACCTTTCAGTTCCTTAGAATGGAAACCATAAGATAGGGCTTGCAAGTGGAACTTGTTTTATGAAAGCTATTTAAAATGGTTAATTAAATGAACAGATCATGTATCAGCCAACCAGAAATATAGTAAGAAAGATTGTCGTGCCCAGGTGGTTAAGAAATTCGATGAGGCATTACATACCTGCAGTACATTAAATCTACTCGAGTGTGCTCTTCAAATAAAGTCATACTTTTGTGTCAGATTCCAAAGGATTCCAAATCTACTAGAACGAGTTTGTACGGCTGTGACCTACTGTCAGAGGCTCTAACTAAATTCAGAGGCTTGAGGAGAAATAAGCTTTCCCTAGAGGCATCCGTTTTGGAGGGCTGGGTTTTCGATACACTGGCGAATCCCATCATCAGAACGACTACACAGTTATGATTACAACTTATTTACACCCAAGGATCTGTCAAATGTGTAATCAAAATGTTAGATAGGAAGGGCGAGAACAAATGGCAGAGAACAATAAGTTATGATCAAATTACATCCACTAGTTTGGTCTCATGGTCATTGGTCGGGAGATATCCTTTGAATAATCACGCCAATCAGGAGAGAAATTTCCACTGAGTTCAACAGAGCTTTAGCAAATCTTGGTTATGACACGGATAACCGTAGACTGGTATTGCATAAGGAATTCGCTTTGTTAAATTGACTAATACTTTTTAAGGCAAAATGTAAGTTGAATAACTCTTTCAAAAGCAGAAATGAATAGATTTAACCAGAAAAAATGTTATACCCCATAATATCCCACAAGCTCTACTAGAAGCGTTCTAAGAGGCATATACTTTTCAATGGGTGGCACGGGTTTCTATTCGTATCAATGATATTCACACTTTTCCAAAAGCTTAATCGAATATGCCAGTCAACGACCAGAATATTTTCAGCTTCATTTCTCCTTTAAGCTCGTAGTCTTAGGCTATCCAATTTTAAAATCACAAGATTCAACTTGAGAACGTCAAATATGTTTAGAGCTAAAAAAGGCAATCACGCGGTCAATGATAGTCAATGATCGTTCACGATCAGTCTGTCTGAAGAAGCTTTCCTAAATGAACTGTCATGTATTTAAAGCTTGAAACATCCGATTTAACAACTTGTTATCTTGCTATCTTGACTTTGGTATCTCTAAAGACCAATTGAATAAAATCAAAGAACGCTCTTAAAAATAATTATTCAATAGTGCATATTCTCTAAATGTAAACGAATGTCACCCGAAAAAGAATAAATTTCCAATCGTTTGAGGAGTTAAAAAAGGGACAACTCCTTTTGAAGAGTTAAAGGACAACACGGCAACGAGTTGAAATCCACTCATTTTGGAGGAATTTTTACTCTTTTTGAGGGGAAGTCCTTCTTTCAAAGTACAAAACTAATCATTTTTGAGTGGCTTCACTCTTTTAGAAGTGAAAATTTCACTCGTTTACATTTAGATGTCTGGGGTTGTTGTTTTTTTATGTGTGTTTTTTTTTTGTGGGGGTTGTTGTCTCACGGATATCTTGGTCTTTAACACATTTTTTTCTGTTATACGTGGCAACAGGACCTATAACAATGCTAATGTTTCTTGCTCAATAGCGAAGTCGTTTACACCGTCAAAGCTGATTATGGCTTGATGGAAAAAACATTATCTCTCAGGAAATCACTCATTTGAATGGATCATTTACTACAGAAAAGAATACCAGAATGTTGTATTAGTGTGGACTCTTAACAGCTAGGAAAGTTCATGCAATTTGATTAGTTTTTGCCTTATGGAGATTAAGTTTCATAATAACGAAATTGAGAATTGAGCATTAATACTTAAACCATAGTGCACTACGTTGTTGTTTGGCTTCGCGTTGTACAGCATTTTTTTTCATAACAAAGTATATAAATTGGGAACTATAGAATCAAGCATAAACATATCGGCAAAGGTCTACCTTGCGAACCTTATATAATAATTACTGAAGAACAATGACTTATTGTTAACTGTTTGGAATAAAAGGTATGTATGGGCCATTTGCTTCGCTTTCAGAATTTCATTTTAATAACTGTACGCAGTCAACGACAAGCGATATCAATGGATGCACTGTCCAGTTTTCCAAATTCCTCATTATTTTTATTTCATTTTGTGAACAAACAACAATTCATTTGGTTTATTGTAAAAGTCTAAGAATAAATTTGGGGTTTTATATCCTCACTATCGACATTTTAGTAGATTTTACTGCTGTAGGGGGGGTTACTGAATTCCATACTGTCCATATCATTCCAAATATCAAAAGTACTATCACATGTCACCATTATGAACTACTATCCATTCTTGCAGGAGTGTTCTTCGAAGTCCATGTTTGTTTGGGTTTTTTATGCAAAGATATCAATAATCATTTTACAACATCCCTGAGGCTTGTATCTATGCACGTTTTTCACAGCTTTTCCTATAAGTTCCTTTATTAGTCTGACATTGTACAATGCGGTATGCATATTCGAAAACAACATAATCGAATGAGAGGTAATTACCCATAAAGGTTACCCCCAACAAGCGAACCTCAAACTATTTGAAAAATTGGGGTGTGTAACGTTTCTCTTACGTCCTAGAGGGGAAATGACTAACCAAACCTGACTATCACCCACCCAAAAAATGGAAGTGGCGGCAATCTGTCTTGTTAATCTAGGAGCAATTTCACCCTAAACAACAATGCAAAAGTCCGCTCCGTGATTTTTTTTTGAAAAGTTGTAAATGGCAATTTTAGGGATTTAATGATGACATACAAAACAAAGTTTGCAGAAAAAACACAAATATCATAAAAATTAGTATTATAATACTCCGTACTTGCGCTCAAATGAATCGTATCTAACGTATAATATTACCGAACCTGGTTCATAAAGTAAATCAAGTGTTTGTTATTGAAACTAGATCTTAACTTGTACGGCAGTCAGGTGCCCTTCACCTGACGATGAATACAGCCAGGAGGGAAGATTTTGAACATCCGCATTTTAGACATGCGTAGAATTTTGTTTCTTTTCTTTTCTGCTGCAGAGGAATACTTGAAGTGCGGTGGAAAGTCGGTGTGTGACAGTGCTGTAGTAATGCTTGATTAAATTACTCGCGCATGCGTCCGATTTATAGCGAGATTATCCATAACTTAAAGGCTGATTCGGAGTTTTCCAAAATATAATTTTGTTGTGTATTAATTGACAATTGTCACCAAACTAAAGATCGTACCACAAAGATTTTCAATTCCACATGTTGAAATGATCAATTGTTCGTAATTGATAAGCAAACCATTTATGTATAGCTTAGCAGTACCATAGGATCCTGTGTATACAAAAAAATCCTGATCCGGAATTTATGACAAGATGTGACGTCTCTATATGAAGGATATCGGGTTGGGCTTAGCTATTACCAAAAGTGATGAGTTATGTGAACAAGTATTATGTAATCGCCAAAAAACACGATTTGTAGAATTTGAGGGCGATATCCCCTCGGAAATCTCTTAGTTCAGCAGTTAATGCCCCAAAACCATTGCTTTTAACAACAAAACGTACGTGTTGCAAATTCCTTATACGTGTCATTATTTTCCTCAAGATGTTGTTAATTCCCATGAAA
This sequence comes from Ophioderma brevispina, assembly GCA_023653785.1. Classification (NCBI taxonomy): domain Eukaryota; kingdom Metazoa; phylum Echinodermata; class Ophiuroidea; order Amphilepidida; family Ophiodermatidae; genus Ophioderma; species Ophioderma brevispina. The sequence goes on from JAMKCH010016573.1 coordinate 67,669, forward strand.
ATTCGAATAGTTATCCCAGTTTTTTGGAATTATCGTCGAGGATCAACACAACCGACATCCCTCCATCCCTCCCCCCCCCAAAAAAATAGCTACGATTTGGCCAAAATCATTGCTAACAAAATCATTTATTGAGGCCAATCAATTACTAGTCCAGAATTAGGTATCCGTGAAAATGTGGACATTTTTTAGAAAAGCTATTTTAAAATGGTTAATTATTTGAACAATCAGGTATCAGCCACACGAATATAGTACGAAAGATTGTCGTCCCAGGTGGTTAAGACATTCGATGAGTCATTCATACTTACAATACATTAAATCTACTCGAGTGCGCTCTTCGAATAAAGACAATCCTTTTGTCGGATTCAAAAGGATTCCAATCTACTAACCTTCCTGCTATCAATAAAACATGAGTGCAAGCGGATTTTTCTTTCTTCATAATGGTAATTGTAAATTATGGTCGGGCTCTTTCTTCTTGCTACAATAACGAACTTGTACGGTTTTTGCCCTACTAGCAGAGGCTCTAGCCAAATTCAGAGGCTTGGGCAGAAAATAATCTTTCCCGAGAGGCATCCGTTTTGAAGCCTTGAAACACTCTGGCGAATGCCTTCATCAGAGCGACGCCACAGTCATGATTTACAACTATACACAACCTGGAAGCTGTCAATGTGTAATCAAAATATTAGGTTCGAAGCGCGAGAACACGTGGCAAAGACCAATAGGTAATGAGAAAAGACATTCACTTAGGTCTCTCCAGTCAATTGGTTGAGAGGCATCTTTGAATAATGTACCACTTCTTTCCTTTGTTCCCGTTGAAATTGTTTTGGGGGGGGGGGATTTGATTTGATTAAAACTGTTGCATTGGGGATTCATTGATTGGTAGAAGCGGTTGGGTCCATTTACACGTTTTGAAAGTTAATTTTTTCTTCTTTTCTTCTCAAAATTTGTTCAAAATTGTTCTTCTTCTTTGTTTCTTCTTCTCGCAAATCCTATGGCATATTCGAGCAGGCGCATGACCAAGGCTTGACCCAGTAACCAATAGATACTAACGTGCACTGCATCAGCGAATACGTATAGGAGAAGCGATCTGTTGTTAACCTTTGTTTACAATCACAGTCCACGTTGGATTGTAAACGTGACTCACATAATACACGCCACGGCCTTGCATGATGCATCATTGAATTTCTTTAAAATCGACTGAACTGAACTCAACATGCCTTTCTTTAATCATACATAATTTCAATACTAATTTGTAAACAGTATTATTCCACGCTTTTTAAATATGTTTAAAAATCAGTGTAACGCGTACTTCCAAAGTGAAACTACAGGGTGTCTCAAAAAAATTGTGCTGTGATTATCAGGACTTACGCCCTCTTTGGGATCATTCAACCGTGGAAATTTTGTTGCCAGCATGTAGCATTGGCAGTTATCTTCTTTTCCTGCAAAAATTAGAAACTTACCTCAACACCTTATGCAAATATCGGCAGTTATGCAAGATCATGCCATTTCAATTTCTGCCAATGGGATTTACACATTTAAGGAGTGAGAGGAGAAAACTCGGGCTGAGAATTTTACTTATAGGTCTCTAACCATGCTAACCCTAAATCGTATCGAGAGCATCAATTAAAGATGCATTTTACGAATCCTTATGACCAGGCAAACAATCCAGAATGCTTTTTTTCCTACAAATACAAGCATTCTTCAATTAATGCCCTATGACCTTTCATGATCCAAATTTCACTTAAACGACCCCTATACCACTTCATCTACCCCTCCAGAATGTCCATCATGCTTTTTTGTGTAAGCCAGTGTGTAAGTGAGGGGGAAGGGAGGGGGAATGAGGAGGGGACAGTATGCGCATGTCTGTCTTTCCCCAAAGTTGTAGTTGCTGGTATAACTCGGGGAAAAAGCGTCTTCAATAGGGATTACTCTGCCAGGGTAGCTTAAGTGAAGTAGGGGTCATGAAAGGTCATCTAGGCAGGCTCGTAAGTAGGGCTTGCGATCATACTCTCAAATCCAAATGGACCACCTTTTTACTGGTTTCTTTCAAAAATGTCTAAAATTTAAGCTAGTTTAGATGAAATTTGACAAAGTTTTCTTCTGATGATGAAATGCTAAAGCCCAAAAGGACAATTTGGGAGAGGGTAGGTCCACTGGTACGCAAATATCTACACAAGCGGAGAACCCAGCCCCCGAAAATGTTCACTTTCAATATTTCACAAAAACCCAAATAAATTCTGCATATGGACCTGTACCTGTACGTTAAGTCAACTATAACAATGCTCCAATTTTGCTGAAAGCATACCAAAATAGTCGCAAGGACTCACTATGCATAGTTTATGTAGTATACGATTTATGGTAAGACTAGAGAGCTGGCTGAATGCTCAGCCCAAGTTTTCTCCCTTCACTCCTTAACTGTGTAAATCCCACTGGCAGAAGTTGAAAAGCATGATCTTACATAATTGCCGATATTGGCATAAGTTGTTCGTGGAAGTTTCTAATTTTTGCAGGAAAAGAGGATAACTGACGATCATGTATCCGCCCAACCAGAACTGAGATAGAAAAGATTGTTCCGTGCCCAAGGTGGTTAGAAATTCGATGAAGCTTACTACCTGCGTGACATTTAAATCTAGAAATCTACTCGAGGTGTGCTCTTCAAATAAGTCATACTTTTGATTGTGTCATATTAACAAAGGATCCAAATCTACTAGAAACGAGTTTGTACGGCTGTGACCTACTGGATCCTGTCAGAGGCTCGTAACCTAACTAGAATTCAGAGGCTGGTTATGAGAAATAAGGCTTTCCCTAGAGGCATCCGTTTTGGAGGGCTTGGTGTTTCGATACACTGGGAATCCCCCATCAGAACGACTACACATTTTTTAACAACTTATTTAACAAAACCCAAGGATCTGTCAAATGTGTAATCAAAATAGATAGAAGGGCGAGAACAAAATGGCATAGAACGATAAGTTATGATCAAATTACATCCACTAGTTTGGTCTCATGGTCATTGGTCCGGGAGGGATCTCCTTGATAATCACGCACGCCCAAGCAGGAGAGAAATTTCCACTGAGTTCAGCGAGAAGCTTATGCAAATCTCTTGGTTAGGACCCGGATCCCCTAACTGGTATTGCATAAGGAATATCGCTTTGGTTAAATTGGGCCTAAGACTTTTTAGGCAAAATGGTAATTGAATAACTCTTTTTTGTCGACAAGCAATAAATGATAGATTTAACCAGAAAAATGTTATAACACCCCATAATATCCCCAATCTCTACTAGGAAGCGTTCTAAGAGCTATATACTTTCAATGGGTGGGCACGGGTATGCGATTCGTTCAATTTTTTCACACTTTTCCAAAAGCTTAATCGAATATTCCAGTCAACACCAGAATATTTCAGCTTCATTTCTCCTGGGTGTGGGTTAAGCTCGTAGTCTTAGGCTATCCAATTTTAAATCCCACATTCAACTTGAAAACGTTCATAGCTGTTTTAGAAGCTAAAAAAGCAATCACTCGGTCATTATAGTCAATGATCTTCCACGATAGGTCTGTCTGAATAAGCTTTCCTAATGCACTGTCAGTAATTTGAAGCTTGAAACAGATCCGATTTAACAACTTGGTTATCTTGCGATATGACTTTGGGTATCTCTCAAAATACCAATTGAATTGAATAAAATCAAAGAACGCTCTTAAACTGATTTTCAATATGCATATTCTCCTAAATGTAAACGAATGTCACGCCCAACGAAAAAGAATAAATTTCCAACCCCAAAATCTGTTGAGGAGTTCAAAAAGGGGAGCAACGTCCTTTTGAAGATTTAATAGGACAACACGGCAACGAGTTGAAATCCACTCATTTTGGAGGAATTTTTTTTACTCTTTGTTGAGGAATTCCTTCTTTCAAAGTACAAAACGTATCATTTTTGAGTGCTTCACCTTTTTAGAAGTTAAAAATTTCACTCGTTTACATTTAGGAATTCTTTGATTAGTTGTTTTTTTTATAATGTGTGTTTTTTTTTTTTTTTGTTGTGGGGTTGTTGTTCTCACGGATATCTTGGTCCTTTAACACATTTTTTTCTGTTATACTTGGCAACAGGACCTATAACAATGCTAATGTTTTCTACTTGTTTCTTCTTGCTCAATAACGAAGGTCGTTTTAACATACCACAAGACCCCACAAAGACCCCCACCGTCAAAGCGTGCTTATGGCTTGATTGAACAAACATTATCTCTCAGGAAATCCACCTCATTTGAATGAGTCATTTACTACAGAAAAGAATACCAGAATGTGTATTATTGTGGACTCTTAACAACAGGAAGCTTCATGCAATTTGATTAGTTTTTGCCCTTATGGAGATTCAGTTTCATAATAACGAAATTGATAATTGAGCCTTAATACTTAACCATAGGGTGCACTACTTGTATGTTTGGCTTGCGTTTCACAGCAATTTTTTTCATAACAAAGTATATCAATGAGAACTATAGAATCAAGCATAAACATCTTGGCAAAGTGTCTACCTTCGAACCTATATAATATTACTGAACACAATGAACGTCATTGTTAAAAAAAACTGTGTTTGGGAAATAAAGGTGATGTATGGCCCTTTGCTTTCCTTTCGTAATTATTAGTTTAAATAACTGTCAACGCAGTCACAACGACAAAGCGCTATCAATGTATGCCACGTCATTTATTCCAAAATGCCTCATAATTTTTATTTCATGTTTGAACAAAACACAAATTCATTTGGTTTATTAACGTACAAACACGTCTAAGAATAAATTTGGGTGTTTTATCTATAACTATAGAATTTTATTGATTTTTAACTACTGCTTTTGGTTTACTGAATTCCCTATGTCCATTTCCATTATTTCCAATAGTCAAAAGTACTATCACATTTCACCATTATGAACTACTATCCATTCTTGCAGGATTTTTCTTCGGAAGTCCCAAATGCATGTTAGTTTGGGTTTTTTTATTTGCAAAGATATCAAACATACAAACATCCCTGAGGCTTGTATCTATGCACGTTTTTCACAGCTTTTCCTATAAGTTCCTTTATTGTCTGGACATTGTACAATGCTGTATGCATGATTCGAAAAAAACATAATCTATATGATGATGGTTAATTACCCATAAGGTTACCACCAAGCGAAACTCAAACTATTTGCATTTTGGTTGTACCGTATATGCTATTACGTCCCCTAGAGGGGAAATGACTGCCAACCCTTAACGAATCAACCGCAAAAAGGGAAGTGGCGCAATCTTCTTGTTAGATCTCGGAGCAATTTCACACTAACCCAAACAACAATGCAAAAGGTCCGCTCCGTATTTTTGAAAAGTTGGAAAATGGCCATTTAGGGATTTTAAGGGATACATACAAAACAACGTTTTGCAGAAAAACCGCAATATCATAAAGACATTAAGTATTAATAATACTCCGTAACTTTGCGCTCCTCAAATGAAATAGTATCTAACGTATAATATAACCGTAACTCTTGTTCTATAAAGTAAATCACGTGTTTTTTTTGAAACTAGATCTTACTTGTACGGCATTCAGTGGCACTTCCCTGACTAGTGAATACAGCCAGGAGGAAGTTTGAACAGCCCGCATTTTAAGACATGCAGTATAAAATTCATTGGTTTTTCTTTTTCTTCTGCTGCAGAGGAATACTTGAAGTGCCGGGTGGAAATGTCGGTGGTTGTGACATGCGTACGTACAATGCTTGATTATTACGTCGCGCGCTGCGTCAATTTAATAGCGAGATTTTCCATAACTAAGGCTGATTCGGAGATTTCAAAATATAATTTGGTGTGTATCGATTGAAAATTGTCAACAAAACTAAGATCGGTCCCACAATTTCCAACTTCCAAAGTTTGAAATGATTCAGATTTTCGTATTGATATTAAGCACTTTACTGTATAGCTAGCCAGTACCATAGGATTACTGTGTATAACAAAAAAATCCGGATCCGGAATTTATACATAGATGTACTCTCTATATGAAGGATCTCGGGTTGGGCTTGCTATTTAACAAAGTGTTAGTTTATGTGAACAGTATTTATGTAATCACGCCAAAAAACACGAATTTGTTCGAACTTTGAGGGCCGGTAGACCTCGGGTAAATCCTCTGATCAGCAATGTCATGCCCCAAAACCAGTGTGGTTAAAATAAAAGAAACTCCAGTAGGTGTCAAAAGTCCCATTATACGCGCATTTTTTCCCCTCAAGATGTTGTACTTCTTCCCTGACAATTCTCAATTTCCACATTTTGGAATTATCGTCGAAGTAATCAACACACGGACATCCTCCCCCCCCCCAAAACAAATAGCTAACGATTGGCCAAAATCATTGCTACAATCATTATTGAGTCCAATCAATGACATAGTCAGAAGAAGGTATCCGTAAAATGGACATTAATTTGATAAAGTATTAAAATTGGTTAATTAGGTGAACAGATCATGGTCTCTCAGCCAAACTAAATCTCGTAAGAAAGATTGTCCGTTCCAGGTGTTAAGAATTCGATGATGCATTTCATACTTACAGTACTTCAATCTACTCGAGTGCCGCTCTCGTCGAATAAAGACATCCTTTTGTCGGATCAAAGGATTCAAATCTACTATATTCCTGTCCTGCATCATTCAAAACACATGAGTGGCAGCGGTTTTCTTCATCACTGTACTTGAAAATTTATGATGGTCGCTCCTTTCTTCTTGCTACATAACGACCTTGTAACGGTTTTTGACTACTATGAGAGGCTCTATCCAAATTCAGACAGAGGCCTCTTGGTAAAATAATCTTTCCCTATAGGCATTCCGTTTTTTTTGAAGGCCTAAACCTCTGGCGAATGTCCTTCAGCAGAGCGACTACACAGCATGATTTTACAACTTATAATACACCTGTGAAGCCTGTCCAATGTGTAATCAAAATATAGGTTCGAAGCGCGATGAACCAGTGGCAAAGACCAATAGGTAATGAGAAAAGGAATTCACCTTAGGTCTCCAGTCATTGGTTTGAGAGGCCTCTCAATCTTTTGGAACTAATGTACAACTTCTTTGTTACACATTTTAAATGTTTGGATTTGAATTTGATTAAAACTTGCAATTGGGGATTCATTTATTGGTAGAAGCAAGGTGGGGTCATTTACAAGTTTTGAAAGTTAATTTTTCTTCCTCAAATTGTTCCATTGTTCTTCCTCGCAATCCTATGGCTATTTCGGAGCAGCGCATGAACCAAGGCTTGAACCAGTAACCAATAGATACTAACGTGCAACTGCATCAGCGAATACGTATATTAGAAGCGATCTGTTGTTAACCTTTTTTTACAATCACATCACAGTCCCCACGTTGGATTGTAAACGTGACTCACATAATACACGCCACGGCCCTTGGCATGATGTCATCATTGAATTTTCTTTAAAAATGTCGACTGAACTGAAAACTCAACATGCTTTCTTTAATCATAACATAATTTCAATACAATTTGGTAACAGTAATTTTCCACGCTTTTTTAAATATGTTTAAAAATTCAGTGTAACGCTACTTCCAAAGTGAACTCAAGGGTGTCTCAAAAAATTGTGCTGTGATTATCAGGACTTACGCCCTCTTTGGTATCATTTCACCCGGTGAATTTTTTTGTCCATGAGCATTGGCCATTATCGTTCTTTTGTCCCCTTCCTGCAAAAATTTAGAAACTTGTTACCTCAACACTTACTGCAAATAAATCGGCGTTTTTATGCAAGATCCTGGCCTTAAATTTCTGCACATGGGATTTACACATTTTAGGAGTGAGAGGAAAACTCGGCTGAGAATTTTTTACTTATGGTCCTCTAACCATGCTAACCCTAAATGTATCGAGAGCAATAATTAAAATGCAATTTACGAAATCCTTAGACCAGGCAAACAATCCAGACTGCTTTTTTTTTTTTCTTTCCTACAAATACAAGCGCATTCTTCAATTAATGCCCTATGACATTTATGATCCAAATTTCATAAACGAACCCCTTAATCATACCACCACTTCATCTACCCCTCCAGAATGTCCATCATTGCTTTTTTTGTTTTGGTGTAAGCCAGTGTGTAAGTGAGGGGGAAGGGAGGGGGAAGAGAGGGGACATATGGCGCATGTCCTGTCCCTCCCCGAAGTTGTAGTTGCTGGTAACCTCTGGAAAAAGCGTCTTTCACTAGGATTACTCTGCCATGGTAGCTTAAGTGAAGCGTAGGGGTCAGGAAGGTCAATCTAGGCAGGCTCGTAGAGTGGGCTTGCGATCAGTACTCTCAAATCCAAATGGACCACCTTTTTTTTACTGGGTTCTTTCAAAAAATAAATGTCTAATTTTAGGCTAGTTTAGATGAAATTTGACAAAGTTTTCTTCTGTGATGAAATCTAAGCCCGAAAAGGACAAGTTGGGGAGCTGGTAGTGTCCCACCGAACTTGGTACGCAAATATCTACACAAGCGATAACCCAGCCCCCCTAAAATGTTCACTTTACAATCTTTCACAAACCCAATACATTCTGCTATGGACCTGTACCTGAGTACGTTAAGTCAACTAAAACAATGCTCCAATTTTGCTGAAAGCCTATACCAAACTTCGCAAGGACTCACTATGGCATCGTTCTATGTAGGATATACGAATTTCTGTATACTAGAGAGCTGGCTGAAAATGCTCAGCCCAAGTTTATTCTCCTTCACCTCCTTACTGGGTATATCCCATTGGCAGAAGTTAAAAAAAGCATGATCTTACAACATATTGCCGATATTGGCCATAATTTGTTCGTGGAAGTTATATATATTTTTGCGGAAAGTAGATAACTGACTATGCTACATGCTGACAACAAAATTTCTACGGTTTAGATTTCTAAAGAGGGCGCAACTCCTGATAATCACAGCACATTTTTTTTGTGAGACAACCCTGTAGAATCTGACCAAATATTATAGGTTTTTATGGCATGCCCTGTACAGAATTTCAGTTGAACAACCAAATACCCTGTCTTTTGTTTGGACAGTGATATCCCTAATCTTGATACATTTTTCGGCAAAACAACTTGACAACGGTTGAAAAAGTGGTATTTTTTTGTATTGAAAGTGGTTCTGTTGTTTTAATTCACTTTGATTTGTCATGATGTTTAACCTACCGTGTTCAGCTCACCATAATTGCTCAATAAAAATATTGCTTTTATTGTTGGTTCACATTACATATCATTAACCCATTACCGCTAAACAAATATTGTTCGAAGCATATGCATTTAGGCTTTGCTAGGTCGTTATTTATGACTTAAGTGCGTCATTTTCATACGTTTTTTAAAACAATTAATGTGAACGTACTTTGTGAACGAACGTACTTGATAAAATATACGTAATAATCGTGCCCATACGCCATTCGTCCTAAATAAACCGTAAGTGAACAATTGGATTTTTGTCAGAGGCATTTCAATAGCATTATATCCTACACGACCTTTTGTACTTATTTTTTATATATCTACTTCAATTGGAGTATTGTTTGTATGTATAATAGGGAACATTTGCCAACTATTCACTTAACAACTAATTTATCAACAGAAAACTCACACTTTGTACCTTGACTCCAATCACAAAGGTATTTTCAATCCAATCTATATGAACGTTTGGAACTGTTCTTTCCTTTTGTGGTTTTGTTTTATTGTTTATTTATTCTTTCCCCTGGTTCATATTCAGAGGCAAACTTAAGTATTCCTCTGTTCTTTCCATATGCCCGCACATAAAAACATTACATATTAGAATTTGAAATTTCGTTAGCATTCTCTGAAAGAAAATCACAATCATCAGTACACATTTCACAAGAGAACTAATATTAAAACATCTCAAAGTATGATTAATTTGGAGGTTTAATTTGGAATACGCTTCAGAAAATCAAACACTTTTAAATTGTTTCAATGTCATAAAGAGTGCAACATAAAGGAAATTACATTAGTTGAAAAAGTAGAGGTAAACTCAATAAGATAGGCAGGCATAAGATCTCGTTGTTGCTTTTGCCTTTCTATGTAGTACCGCCCAAATGCAATGTCCTGTAATGTACTAAATCATGTCAGTACTAGGGATAAAAAGGGTTCGATAAGTTTTGATCTTTATAAAAAAATTCTGAGTACTAGTCCTTTGTGGGGCTAAATGGTGTAAAAAAGTCACTGTTTTTATGTGTTAGAATAAGGATTTATGTGGGATCACATGACCTTAGTTGGTCAAATTTCCAAAACTGGTGCATCGGGATGACCCAAAAACACTTCTGGTGGTTGCCCCACATTCGCCAAACAGGTACTGAAATGGATACTCCCCACAATTCACCGCCCTACTATGAATACGTAATCGCCCTTTTTTTTTTTGTCGCAATGCAAGAACTTCCAAAAAAAGTCACTGCACCAGATTAGTACCCGTATAAGCCCGTTTAAGACCATGTAAATGTTCATCAAATGTACCCTTAAAAGTGTACTTTTTGCCCATTTAATTCTACCTCTGAATCTTTAATTCTACCCAATACTATCTCCTTAACTCTTTCAAAATCTATGCGTGAATAAGGTACGACAGATTAAAGAATTTCGGAAATATCGATATTGAGGATATCCATAACACAGAAAGGGTCAATTTTCCCCCTTGTTTTAAAGAAATGCACATTTAACTTGATAAAACCATAGTAAAATCCGCAATGCCAACGCTACCTTTCTTTTACATATCAAAAGGTCACACATTAAAGGTGGCAACGAGAGATTTCACATATCAGGTGGTCCCTAAAAAAATTGAAAGTAATTTTTGCCCTGATGTAAAGCTTCCATAAAAAAATAACCCCATCTGAACGGAAAACGGAGAAATGTTTCTTTTTGTACCCCAATTTTTTTTAAATTTCTAATTGCCGTATAGGAGCAAATAACGAAATTAGCGTATGTTTTACATTGAAATATACGTAAATCAAAATCAACCCTTTCTGTCTTTTTTAAGGCGTTTCTGTACCCAAATACAAGGTCGAAATCTATTGAGTGTCTAGTCCACATGAAATTACCTATTGTGACACATGATTTTTAGTTTGGGTGCCCTTAAAAATCTCTCGTTGCACTTTAACAGGCATGGCAGCTAAACGAAGCTTGCCACTGGAATTAAAAGCGAGGAATGGGATAAAACTCCTTTCGGAAACAATTACGCTAATCCAATTATCGATTTTTCACTTGATTTAATGAAGATAACTCAGTATCCATTAAGGGTATTACTACTTCTTTATCATCCGCCTCCCCTAATCTTATAATTTCCCCTCAAACCCCAGCAGTTCGTTGTCCATAAGCCAGTTTTCTTTGTAACGGGCCTTAACATTCGAGTCGGTCTGTTGCCATGGCAGCACCCACCTGTGATTAATTTTCCAATAATATCACCTTAAATGGTGTCCCCACCTCCCCCTGACTAGATTAGGTATGTTTCCGAAAAGCCCCGAAATGTTGCACATTAGGCGCGTACTCCATATTTCAAAATGGCCCACCATTGTTTTCTGAAAATTGCTATGTGTATTTTTTCGTGATAGGATAATATCTTTTGTCTAGAGGACTACACGAATGAAGTTTTTCCTTCTTAAGTGGGCCTTAAACATTTTAAGTGTCCAATATGGCCGCCGGCAGGAGGCATGTTTTGTTAAATGTAACTAAAAAAAATTGCAAATTAATGGGGTAAGAAGGCGAGTATATTTTGAGGAGAGCACAAAAAGAACAGAATGATATTTTGTATATTGCGACTGATCTTAGCTCATGATGGCGTGGCGGTTATACCCCATCCGGGGGACATAAATCACGAAAGAAACCGGCACCTCTGCACATCTTTTTCGACATATAAGAACCATAAGGAAAACTATTGATAACATTTTTCCCAATCTTCTCGTCGTACTCGTCGTACTCTCTTCTTGGACAATTGCAGAACCACTCAACACTAATGGACGCCGGAATGAATATATCTCGCAGCATAGAGGGAGAAGGATCTGGGTGGTACAAGTCAAAACAAGAAAGCACTTTATTTGCTCGAAAGAAAGTTAGGTCAACATATTCCGAATTTTCCTTTCCTTCTACATCAAAACAACTTTTTTTCACTTCTTCATAGCATAGTTTTTTATTTTTAATACTGGGAAACACCTATGACGGCACTGGAGTATTCCTTAATACAGTCCCACCCTTTTATTCATGATTTTATATATGCAGTAGTTATATGAGCTGTTTGGTCTTCCATGAACTATTATAGAGTCAGTTAAACTATGTTATATAGCTTAAGTAGTAACGCAGCTATTGTGCCAAGCATTCCATCTTGGACATGTCACATCCCCACTTTAATATTTTTTGACATCTTGGAAATGATTTGGTGGCAATTTTTTAGAAAGTGTGTTCAATCTAACCAATCGAAAAGATGGTTAGGGCTGCTTTCTTCCTAATTTACGTACTCTAGAGCGAATATACTAAGCAACCCACCATGCTTTAAAAAAGGCCTGTAAAGTAGAATCAAATGCAAAATTCTTTTTGGCGCTCCAAAAATATCACCCCGGTTCTTACTTTCCACCATTTGTTGCCATTTTAATCATTTGTAAAAAAGGCATCTTTACGGCGGCCATCTTGGACGCCTATTGTGTAGCCCCCTTTAGGGAAGTTAACAACTTGAATAGCGCACATCGTGGATCTAATTTTTATCTGTATGAATATATAATTGCGGTTTACATAAAACAATGCGGCCATTTTGAATTGGCATACACGCTAACATGCAGCTTTTCTGAGCGGAAACACCTCATCCTAGTCATGGGGACTCCCCTTCAAGGTGATATATTGGGAAAATTAATCACCAGTTGGGTGCAACGAACCGAAAATCCATTCTGGCAGCTTATGACTATACTGAGTTTAAGGAAAGCCTTCCTAACGGCAATAATGAAGATTTTTCCTCGAAGAAGGGTATCTAAATTGAAAACGTTTCTCCATGATGAACATTGACGGTTATAGATCAGAAAATAGATACTATTAAAAGTCTAACCAAGCGAATATTTGGGCCTGTGGTGGACAATACTCGATAAAGATCCAAAATATTTATTGTTCGTTGAAGGTTAGGTAAACATTAAAATCTTTGATGCTATATCAAATTCAAATGAGGGCGGTAAATGTTATATCTATCGAGCATCGAGCAAATCCTGTCTAAAACAGACACACGAACAGTGACGGCTTATAAACCATCCAGGAAAGAACGGAAATATCGTTTAGTGTATCCTTGTTGAATTTGCATTCCTTTTCGTGCAAAACAATGCAATTTAGAAACAAGATCGAGGTTTATTAAAGGTACCGCCACACATTTCGTACCTTACAACATGTGATTTTCCCACTCTTGTCACGCGAAATAAAAGGAAATTTCAAGCTTGTTGTTACAAAATTCTTTACTATTTTTTATTTTTTAAGATATATAAACTTATGTTTTGGGAAGGCTTTGGGTTACAAACTTTAGTGCGCCCATGATTTTCTTGTCTTTGTTTCTGGTTTACTTATTCCTAGCGGGTTTTAGTTTTGTTTTGCCTTTGTGTTTATGTTAAAATTGTATTTGTAACCGATCAATATTTTTTGTAATATAAAACAATCTCTGTATGTTAGGGCTTTTGTTTTGGGGTTAGTTTTTCAATGTTTTGCCGATTTAAAATGACCTTGCGTATTCATTAGTCACGCGTGTATTTCAAAAAGTCTGGGATCCTTGTTCCCATGGTACTTTTTAGTATAATTTTACAACCTTTGTTTATATTCTTTGTGTGTGCATTTCTTTCTCGCTTCGATGATTTCAATAAAAAAAACATTTTTAAAAAAATAAAACTGAAGCTCTATTATTAGATTAGTATAACTTAAGATTGGCCCAAGTTCAACCACATTTTTAGTCCTAATAATGTAAAACATATCTTTTTTGGGATAAAATTGCCTTGATTTTTGGTAAAACTGCTTATGTATTATATGCAGACTACGCTATTATGCTATTATGCAGATTGTGTGCCGTTTTATACAGCTTATGAAATTATGAGTGTTTTTACACAGCAGCGGTAATTTGCCGCACGTGTTACACGTGTGGCCGTCACTACTCCTCTTATTTGGTCATATCATCAATGGTTTCTAGCAGTTTTGGACTTCCCAATCCAACGATAACGAAATAGACACAGGCCTACATCCTTGGCGAATGTTTACTGTAGTTACATCCCCTCCCTATTTTGTGGTTTTTCTCGAAGGTGGTAACGCCCCTTGCTATATAATTCTTTAAGACACATCTATGAATTCGGAACCCTTAAAGGAATAAACCACAAGACTGTGTGGGCTTATCCTTTAAGGTTTTCCATTCTTCCTGTTAGGTGGTCGTTGCTGATGTACCGTCATCAATGACCAGAGTTTTGTGTAAAACTTCAACAGCAAATTGTTTTTCCAGAGGTTCACATGAAGTCCATACCCCAACGGGGAGTGCGCAAGAACCTTAGACACTTAAGTGTTAACATCATCATAGTTTTATTACCATAATAAGGTTTATTGTCAATCTATCACCGTCTTAAATCTCGGAGGACTCACTCGCGCCATAATGCGAAAATATTGAGCGAAGAAACTACAATATACAACCTATCATTAGCATTAATTTGTTTTCTACTATCCAGAAAAGTACCAAAAACTTTGCCAAATTAAATAAATGAAGCACGACACATGCAGACAACCTTCTCAAATGCTAAATGACATTATCCAGAGAAGTGGCAATTATACCTGTTGCATTAAAGCCTTTGATATCCTAAATATGACCTCAAATTTTATCCTATCTGAATCTTCACTCCGAGGTAATTTGTCTCTGGAAGTCGATTAAGCTTAAGCCGTTAACGTAATAACTGTCAGTGCTAGACAATACGAATATTATAGTAATAACTAACGATTTCAATATTAAAATCCTTGTCATGAATAAAAGAACCAGGCCAAGGTCGAGTAATCGATGTGTAATGGACCTCTCAAATCACTAGAATTGCAGGGAACCTTCTCTTATCCCTTTACAACACAATGTACAAGTACATTTTATGCTTTCGTTAAGCAAAAAATGCGTGATTTAATGAAGAAATATTACAACAATTGTCCTCTGATTTTGAACGAAAGGTCACCAACTTGATGAAAAATCTATTTCTATAAACGGGTAACCTTCGGGATTATACATTCTGCTCTTACGGCTGATGAGGCAATAATCCGTTTGTCCAGCGAATGCATACTTGCGTCAAGATATCACAACAACAGCTAAATTTAGATCAACCCGAACTCTCTTTTTGATTAGTATAAGATGCGGCATATGCTATTTTACACAGTCAAGAAGGTATTTGTAGTTAGGGTGAGCTGGACAATTATAACTCTGTAATATTGATGTGAGCGATATTGGACGATGGGGGAGATATTACACAAAACAATGACAATATTTTTTTTAAATGGTGTGAGTATGTACATGCATATATTCTAGAAAGCAACCCCAGAAATCCAAAGCGTTGTTAAAGAACACGTTATTTTTAAATAAAACTCAATTCCATCAGCTTCTTAATTCCCATATTTTTTATCCTGAGACAATATTCAGATTTGAACAGTCAATATTACGAAAGCCTTAAGGTAATTTTGGCTCAAGGCACCTTTGCAGGAACAAATAGCAAATCAAAGGTATGTGCCAAACATGCTCGAAGGCACCAAACGCACAATCGCGTACACACCCACCCCTACCCACAAACCGATCCACCCCTCCCTCCCCATCCCACACATCAACCTTTTCACGCAAATGTCATATTTTTCAGAAACAACTTCTTGACATAAAATTTTAAGGTTTAATTGCTGTTTAACGAGTGTTTGTAAAAGGAAAAGGCTCCTTTTGGTCGCAAAATGGGGGGGACCCATTTAGATTCCTGAATTGCTTCATTTAACCCCAAATATGCGTCAGTAAAGCACCCATTAGTTATGGAAACTCGATGCCGCTGTATATTAAGGTAATGAATGATTTATAATATCAGTACATTTCTTTATAAAAAAATACAAATTTTTCTGCCCAAATTAGATTGCAGGATTACCATTCATATATGACATTTTCAAGTTCGGATGTTGCGGCCTTCAAAGCAAATCGCCGCAAAATGTCGAGTTGTTTGAAGTACTTGACTTTCAGGAAATAAATCCATTACTGCCATCGGCATTACGATTCTTGAACATTATGTCCATCTGAACCCGCAATCTATAGTAAAAAAATTAATGAATTGCTTATTAAGTTTAGGGGTGCACAACGATTTTACAGCAGAAAAGTTTTTAATGTGTGTTTTAGGCTTAGTCTATTTGAAAAAGTAATTAAAGTCCTTGAAATTAGACAAACGCTAGCAAGATAGTGCCTCCAGAAAATTCAATTATAAGTTTATTAGCATTTGCATTCGTCAGTGCATTCATAATGTATTTCAATATATTTAAGTATTTAAGAAATAAATAGTTGCATCTTTGTGAATAAAATGTACAGAACATAACATGAACTCAAACGACAGAAGGAAACTATAATAAGACTCTGAGGTTCAGTGAGCATGACCAACATCACATATACATACAATATTTAAGATTTAAATTATTGGACAGGGCGGGACAAGAGTTAGTATTATGATGTCTGTTTCCCCAACATTTTTCTGAAGTGAATAAAAACTACCCATCTTTTCTTCCTTAGCAATTCCTTTATGCTTTGGGAAATGTTTTGTAATCATTGAAGCAAAATAAAGTACTTATGGAATTCCTACCAGCCTATGAAGGTACAATAATGGGGTTGTATGGGACAGAAGTATATGGGGAGTTATCCATAATGGGCGGCCGAAGTGGGCGAATGACACAAATTGTCAGAACAGGTGGACAGTGGAATGCTGCGCAATTTATCGGATGTAAGGTCTGTAGAACGGAAATGGAAATCCGGACAAACAATAGATATTCACTGAGGTTGTTCTAAACAAGGACTAGGGGGACGACTAGGTAACCATATAACGTATCGGTGCAAATCGCAGGCAGCCGACGCTGAGGTTCCAATACAATCTCAAGTCCAAAGAAATAGAAGTGGGCTCGACACCCACGACCTTAGATTACAAGACGCGCCCCTTGCACACACGCCAGTAACTCGAACTGGCAGAAGATGGTTTTTGCAATAAAAAATACATAAACGGAAAACGGAATAAAGCAGCCACATACCATACCAATTTCTGGTCTATCTTTGGCTATCCTCGTCTCATTTTCGGTAAGGTTTATTTCTAATTTAAACCATGCTCTATATCAGGATGCAAAAATAATATTTACGGCATTGTCTCATTTCATGGTTGGATACATTACAGAGAAACAATCGCGACAGGTGCACGCATATTAAAAGTCTCAATATTATTATCCATGGACAACATGCATTATTTGTATTTGGTTGTGTTACTTGAAACACAACAACGACCAACTAATGGACAGCTACTTCCAAAACTACGCTCTTCCTGTTTCAATTAATGGTCATGAAATGTGTGGTTGCTTCACCATTAAATCAATTCCCATTAGTTTATGTTACAAAATTCGTGTTAATGAAAAGTCAATTTCGCTAACAAACAACTCATTCGAAAGAAAGGTGTTCATTTGAATTTCTAAACTTCTGTACCTCATTCATGCATAGCTGACCGCTATTTGTTCGAGCTACTGGGACGTGAGGACAGTGATGAGTTTTTATCACTTGTTTGTTGTGGTGTTGTTTTGTTTGTTTTCTTCTTAACCGGGGAACTAATGAAATGGAAAAGCAATTACCCATCTGTTCTACCTTGAGGCACAAAGTTCAAATACAAAGTGAATAAAAAACGGAACCATGATGCGTCCGCCATGTGAATATTTAATACATATATTCTCAAAATATTTAGTATTAACGTCAAGCTTATTTCATTAGCTTTAATATTGTACCTATCATCCCGTCGGTTAGGTATACACAGAGCTTGATTTGTTGAATCAAATAGTCGGTTTTGCGCTCTGTGCACGGATTCGCATTAAAATGCAAGGAAGTCAACAAATCGTCGTTGCCTATAATGATGATGGTATCTTAATGGTGTCAAAGCAAGACAATGGCAAGGAATTAGTTGAAAACGTAATGTCTACAATTAAAATAATGCACATGCATGTTTCTCATCCTCAAACAAGGGTCACTGAAGTTTGTTGATTCTATTTAATGTTCACTCTTCCTGAAACGATGAAGTTCCCGGGGGCCACTTGTATTCAAAGGGGATATGAGGCGTGAACAGAAAACGTGTAAAAAAGGCTCTTTTTTTCAAACAACGGTGTACGCGCGAGTACATCGATTAGG
This sequence comes from Ophioderma brevispina, assembly GCA_023653785.1. NCBI lineage: Eukaryota > Metazoa > Echinodermata > Ophiuroidea > Amphilepidida > Ophiodermatidae > Ophioderma > Ophioderma brevispina. The sequence continues at coordinate 86,010 of JAMKCH010016573.1, forward strand.
GTATCAAAAACAGCAACCTTGAAATTGTGATGTACGCGGATCAAAATTATCAAAAATATTTTAATTTTGAAGTAAAGCAACATGAGCAAAGCCAGATAATAAGGGTATATTATCATAATCCATTGATTACTGGTTAGGGTGGCAAATCGACACAAGACTTGTTTATGGTAGCAAAAACAAACAAAAATGTTTGTTTAGGGTATGTTTTTAGTCGGTGGAAATACTTGTTTAGGGTGCATTCGGAAGTCGTGTTTACGGGCATGTCATATACACCTTTGAATAAATGCCCCCCCCCCCACCGGGATGAGTTGTGTTAAATTAGTACTCTATTTACTAGTAGAAAGCCGCAGACCTTTAGTCTTCATAATTTGCTAATATTTTATCTTACAAATGATGTCTAAACAAACACATTGGCCTCATGGTCAGTTTTTAATATTTTTAAATTAAATTAGCACTAGACCAGACGTATGTTAGTGGCGTGGAATTGATAAGGGAAACAATGCTATTGCATAGGTTGCTATTAGAGCTTACAATTGCTCATTCAGAAGACCTACTCCTAATACGTGACTGCTTACTATCACAATGATTTCATTTATTTAACGTGAGTACATGTTGTCCATTTCCCAGACGATCGCTTTCATTATTTATTGAAATTATATATTTTTAACATGATCTATAAGAAGTCGTCTTGCACCAAAAATACTTGTATATAAAACAAACATTTTTATATCAAATCGTTCACAAAACAAAAAGAGAAACTCCTTACCATAAGATTCGATAGACATTATTACCGCTGAACTGCGAAAGTGTTGTTGCCAAGCTAACGCAGCAAATTGAAAGGGAGTGGGTTATTAAATTCAATGTGATGGCAAAAACGTAATAGGTGTAAAGATGTTCAGATGCTTCTCGTTTAGATTAAACAAATCGAGCGTCTGATAAGTAGATACTAGCATTTGGTGTGTAAGGTTTTGTAGCACCTGAGCATTAGGTAATGTTGCCTTTAGTTTCAATCAAATGTCTCCAAAGCTATTGCCTATGATCTTGGGCACAGGTTAAAATCCTATTAACGGATCCAGAACGAAGGAAACTGAACACCGACGTTCCTGAGAAAGCAAATGACTACAAATCATCGAGGTTTAAATACCTCCCTCCCCCACAGCTGTTTGAAAGTATCATTTATTATCACCAAACCAGATAAAACCAAAAAAAATAGTTATCAAAACACTTTTGAGAAACTAATTTGGATTATTAGTACCACTGCACTTCATACTTTGTACATTTTCCGACTTTTCTTTAAAATCTAGTTTAACAAGTTTTCTATAGAGGAATTTGCATATAGAGGGCGCTATAACATACAAATCCGGACCTCTGTATGGCAAGATTCCACAATGTAACGGCACGCAAAATTACCGTAAATTAAATTAAAGCATTGTTTAGGGTAGCAAAGTTAAAACCAAACCACTGTTTACTGGGTAGCAAAATCAAACCTAAAATACTTGTTTAGGGCTGCAAACTTCAACCGAAACACCGTGATTAGGGTGTTTTTCTGCCAAGTGAAAATACGCTCTTATATACACAATGAGACGGACAATTTTATTGATACACCGTGGAACGGGGTCGGGGTACTTATGAGCACTTTACCCTAGATGGACCTTGAACAGTTATTTTCCATTTAAAGGGTGAGTCAAAAAACTTGACCCTGATTGTGTCCGCATTTTGAATTTTAAAAATATAATCTCACATATGTGGTATCAACGGAAAGCTTATTTCATTATCTTTAATTGCTCCAAACATCTTCCAATCGGGTTAAGTTTTTTTATAGGCCGAGCTACAGTCTTTCGAATCAAGAATCTGGCAGTGAATAAATAGCTGATTTTCTTCTGGACAAGGATTTCCTTCGCTGAACGCCGTCATTTTCAAGTGAATCCGTGGACAGAGCAGAAAACCAACTTACTTGATTCAAACACGACTGTAGCTCGTGTTCTCACCTAACCGCTTTGTAAATGATCTTTTACAGGATATCAAAGATAATGAACCCAGCTTCCAGAATGATACCAAAAAGGTTAGATAATGTATTACTTAAAAATTAAAATGACGGACACAATCAGTGTCAAGTTTTTTGACGAGCCCGTAGTAAAGCCACTATCAGTCATTTTTTTTTCCAAAATTCAAACTGCCCATTTTGTCTCTAAAGTGCTAGTGTTAGGTCAGATCAACACCTCATATTACGGTTTCCATTGTGAAAAACAGACACTTAAGCATTTGAAGCGGTACTGAAATGCCATTTTACGACTGTTTCTGCGTCTAAAACAAAGTCGGATCCGGACTTTTATTAGTAAACAAAGCATAACAATCATCATTTCTTGACAAAATACGGTGCGTTACGCTTAGCCACTAAAGGGGTCTTACCACAACCAATTTCCAAACACAGCAGTGCAAAAAAATGAACTTTGATGAAATTAGGGGGCGCTGTTTGTTCATTTGAAAAAGTCGCGATAGTGGCGTTATTAAACCATAAATCGCCAGATAGGGCAAAAAAAACTATACTTTTTCCAATCCTTATGACATGACCAAAAACCTTATTTAATTTAAGTAATTGGAAATTTAGGGAATTGACCCCTATATATAAAACTTTACCCCTTATTTCTCAGAATAGCACAAGGGGCATCTGGGGACTTTTGATATGTTGTCCTTACAAAATTCAGGAGGACTATCTGGAAAAATCAGCTTATACGTATTTATTTCCGGGTGTTCTTCCAGATATCTTGGGACATACGTTTATCGGTTGTCGTCGATGCGATATTTGTTATTCCTTATGACAATCTGCTTCAAGATATATACAAAATTATTTTTTTTTGTTATTTTGACTTTTTAAACCTATAAAATTGCAAACCATAAAAAAGTAAAGTTAAAGTCGTCGTGCCGAGCAAGATCGTGAGCGGAGTGCCCATCTTCTCTTTCCTTAGCGTTTGGACCAGACTCCTCCGTATTATTTTGCTATGGGGGGTCACCACTCCTTCCGCACAGCGAGTCTGGTACTTTACCAGCATTGAATAACGCTAGTACCCATTTATACACCGGGGTGGAGAGGATTAATTAAGGTAAAGTGCCTTACTCAAGGGCACAACCACGTTGGCCCTAGGGGGACTCGCCCCACAAACCTTTGGAGTGCGGTGCGAGAGCTTCAATCCACTGGCCACACGTGCCCTGCCCAAACCATTAAGGCTTCGTTTAATGTGATTTTATACCTCAAAAATACTGCAGTAAACTTGTTACTTTCAGCAAAAAACTAAAAGAAAAAAAAATTCTAATTTTTAAGCAAAATCAAAGCAAGAAAAATAATCCGTTTGTATCGTATTCAGTAATGTTCTTTCACTCTTGTAACTGATTACTGTAATACAGCCTTGTAAGTCAAAGGTGTAGGATTTATACCTTTATTCCATTTAATAACAGCATATTAATAGCTCTTCCTTGTTACTATTTCCTATGGAAATAGTCTGTCTGTAGTGTCGGCATAATTGACAAAATGCATACCAAGTATTCAGTCTTTTACAGATTCCATTTTATTAGTGGTATTGACTATAATGAAAGCGTGACCTTTGATAAAGTCCGTTATTGCTACCTTACTCAAATACACCAATAACAAGCGAGAAGACAAATGTAAAAATGTTAATCTGAGGTAATTAATGTACGGAGTTTGCGTTGATACACTCTGAAAATCCTTCGTTAGACGGTATTTACGGAAATATGTTTAATGCGAAGTAAAGGAAAGGCACGTGTTGCGTTTTTGACACAACTCTGAAACATCTCCTTCGTTAGAAGGTATACGGAATATTGTTAATGCAGAAGTAAAAGGCCGTATGTACCACCTTCTATTAAACCAGTATAACTCAGGTTTAGCATCCAGTTTCTTCCTCAATGCCTTGGGGAAAATAACGAAAAAACCCACTATCAACAATATCGTAGCTTATCCGGCTACCCAGAGGAAAGCCATTTGCTAGCCAAGTCTTCTTTATGACGATTTTATTAGCTGGCGCATTGGATACCCTTATGGTTAAAAAATACGGGGGTCATGGAAATTCACAGCATGTTTGGACCTTCTATGCAGGAAAATACGACACAAACTGTGCAGTATTCCTGTTCGCTTAGTACCTAATTTTAGTTATTTTCAGGAATTTGGGTATATTTTGGGGAAATATCTTGCAAAGCAGAAAGTAAATTTCAAGAGCCACATGGTGAAAATTGAATATTTTTCTTTCAATAATGTTAATAAGCATTTTTTGCAAATGATTAGATGAAATCACACCTAGTAGGAACTTCCGGTGTGAACAAGGTTTGTGCAAACTGACCAGAGTAAAATTTGCACTATTTGGTAAAACTATGTTGTATAACTGTGTCTGTTCTTGGTGATCTAGTCCGTAATGATAGTGGAGAAGCCATTGCGTGTGGTGAGTATCCGCGGGGGGGAAGAATACTTTAACGTTCCCTAATGTCCAAAAGAACCGTGGTGCGAACGGAATTTTTATTATTTGGAGTATAATAAAATACCAAAACGGGAGTAGTGTCACTGCCGGTGTTTCAATGGGGGTTATCTTGCAGCAGGGGTTAGCATCTTAACCGCTAGGCAAAAGCTTTCTCTCTCTCTCTCTCTCGAAGGGCATCTCAAGTACAAACATGACTGGCAAGGACCCTCTCAGCGTATCGGATTAAACGTTGATTTGAAAGTATCAAAATTTCCGACTAATCATCTTGCTTCGCCCTTTCTCTGTTGGATGTACAACTTCGATCTCTGAATCTTATCAAGAACTATTCTATTGTCATTTGAATCGAGGTAAACAGAATCGTTCGGCAGTTGCATGTTGTGACAAAATAGAAGTGGAAATATTTGCCGTATTTACGAGCTTCATGCGAATGAAGATGGAGTTAACGTACATGCATAATTCAGGAAAACCATAGGTCACTTATGAAAGTAAGAATGTACACATTACCGAGTCAGTCTGGTTCTCCATAGGAGCAAAGTCCTGTGGGTAAACTCTTTCCTCGATAAAAAGACAGGGAACGGGTCAGGATCGGTAGGACCGTTTGTTGTGTTTGTCATTTTTGCCCGCCCAATATAGCTGTAAGATTGCCGTTATCCACTTGCCTGATGTAGTGTGTATGATGGATGGATATTTAAGTGTTTTTGGCAAGTGTGCTGATTGGCTAATAACAACGAGGCGGACCCACGCTTTATAGTCCGTCAATGAAGTCCCACGTGATACGATATCCACCGACACAGCAGGAAATGCTGTCCCGTGCCAACACTTGCTCGGCGTAGCTGGCATGGAGCTGGCGTTATCGCAATCCCATAAAGGCCATACCTTATTGCCGGCAGGACGCGTTGCGATAACAGTACAAACGCGTTTCGACCTTTCGGAACGCGTTGCGGTTGTAATGCCAATAAAATCAAGAAGTGCTGTGACGTATTTAAAAAAATAGACCATTGCGGTGATAATACGGTCTTTTCAACGCGTTGCAAAACCTTCACAAGACGCGTTGCGAGCTTTCCAACGCGTTGCAAGCTTTTTTCCAAAACACAAAAAAAAAAAAAAACAACAAAAAAAAGGAGTTGCGAAGGAACAAAACAATACAATAAGTTCATCACGTAATTGCCGCAACGCAGTGTGAGAAAGGCACACGCCTTGCAATTTCGGTCGCAGCGCGTTGCTGCAATACGTTGCCTTTAATTTGGGCTTGATCGATCGGGTTCGAGGGGCTGTCGGATGATCTCCACCTGAGACCTCCAACCTTCTCTTACTTATCTCCTTTAATTTCTTCCTTTCTGAACTTCGGCTAAAAACAGTATACGTTTAAAGCCACTATCAGCGATTTTTTTCAAAATGTAAACAAATCGCGCCCCTAATTTTCATAAAGTACATTTTTTAGCACTGTTGTATTGGAAATTGTTGTGGTAAAGACCCCTGTAAGTGGCTAAGCGTATTTGGCAAGAAATGTTGATTTTTATGTTTTGTTTACGAATACAAATCGGTAATGGCATCTTCAAGACTGCTTTAAAATGCTTAAGTGTCTGTTTTTCATAAAGAACAGTAATATAAGGTGTTGATATGACCTAACACTAGCAATTTAGAGACAAAATGGGCATTTTGAATTTGGAAAAAAATGACTGATTGTGGCTTTAATATTCACACTAATGGAGAGAAAACAGATATATTCACTATTAACATGGACGTTTCTTGCTTTCTCAAAGTAACTTTTCTGTGTGCGAACAACGAAATATTGAAGAAAAGCGAAGTTTTTAGTACGTAAACAAGTTGAACACAATTTATTTCATTTCAACAAATCCATAGAGAGCAAACAATCGATAAAAGGTAGTGGATATGCAGCCCTGATTGAGTTCGGTTTTCATTCAAATGTAAGAAAACTGACAAAAATGACATTTGGCATGATTTGCCTTCTCTATCATAATATTTAAAAATGTTTTATAAAATGTTCTAAATTTGGCAGGTAGCAAATAATATGATCTAGAGATTAACGAAAATGTTGGATTGAAACCTGCATTCTTCAACACTCTATAAAGTACAGTAATCAGGGACACATTTTAATCATAAGTGAATGTAACGGTATTTCTAAATTGGTTGAAGTAATATTTTCTGAAGAAATTCTAAATTGGCTCCGAAACTCGAACCAAAAGCAATGTTTAGTGAGTGGGCTAGTTGAATAGCTTGATTACAGCTTGTCCTTGTTACTATTATTATAAAGACTTAAGATGACTATTCGTATTTGACTCGTGCTACATCGATATCAAAATTGGGTCAATTTACAGATTGCAAGGATCACAAATCTGGGTGGAATATTTCTGCATGCTGAAAATGAACTAGTTATATTTACAAAAAGTGGTGGAATTCATGATTGTATGTTAGGGAATGGTATGTTTTCTACAAGGAAATGGCATTTGAGGCGGTAAATGTGAGGCAATTTATTCGCGTCAACAATTTGACATCGATTTTCCACTCTATATCTTGTGCTGGGGTTTAGATATGCGGTGAGTTTGGTGATTCGTAACTAAAACAATTTATGATTATCATATATTGAACATTTGGTCATTTGATGATTTTGCCCTGCCACTGGGGCGTGGGTTTTGTATTTCCTTTGTGAGAGTTTTTAAATGTGAAAGAAACGTGCTCAAATTTGTCAGTTTTTCCATAGGATTCAGTTAGGAAATTAGGGTATATAATCTTAAAGGCGTTTGCGTGGCTTGCATGATAATGATGGTAAAGGTTTGTAATAGCGGTATGTGGGGGGTACCTTTGACCTTTTTCAGTACTTATATTGATATAGGACGTTGAGGGGAAAACCCGTTTGAATATAAAAGCACATCTCAATCAAACAAAAAAGCCGACAAAAAAGTAGACTATGGACTGTACTGGAACCTGAGACGAATATACCTAAAGAGATTCGAAGCAAGTAATCAATGGATTGGTTGCAGCGTGCAGGGACGGGTACGACATATTATGTTAATTCAACGATTCCCTCGGCTGATCGAGAAAGCAGTAATCATTATTCAATACATTTCAATGTATAACCCCAAATTTGATGTGTGGCGGGTATTTTTTAAATCCAATTGAGCTCACACGTGCGTGCGGATTTGTCAAAAGCCTTGAACACAGTTTAGTTACTCTCAATGACATTTGCAGTAACCAGGGAAAACTTAAAATGACCCCCAATTTTGTACAATCATTTGTCGACTATAGGAGAATTTGCTCCAATTTCAAGTGTATTAATATCTTACAAAATACACTTAGATTTTACTAAATGTGTATTTTCTCTTTCAATATCAACAACATTGAAAACAAATTTGGACCCAGTTTCTCAAACTGTTTTTTTTAACAAAGGAATAGGATCTAATTGGACATTTATTTTACTGTTGGACTAAGTCTTTATGAAATGAAGTTATTGATGACCTGGCCAAAACCCATAAAGTGTCAATGTGAGCCGTTCCTAAGAAGAAACAATAGATTCACGTTAGGCATGAATTTGACATGAAGCACACCATTGAGTAAATTGACCTGGATTCGCAGTGTGGGGATACCTCGTCATACAAAGTTAAGTGCTCGCAGCGCCATCGTGCGGCCAAGTCATTGCAAGCCGCAGCAGACTGGTTCGATATGCTAGAACTGTTAACAAGGACTACAAGCTTTGCTTCCCATCTCTTTAGCTATATTTGTCTCAGCTGGAACGGTCCAAACTACAACACTTCTTCTGCATCGAAAATTGTAATCGGACAATTTCAAATGATATCTAATATGAATCTCGCGTGCCTCTAGCATTGGTATATTGGCCTCTTTTTTGATCAAAATATTAATTTAATTTTCAATTTTATTTGAGAAAAAAGATTCTAACGGGAAAAGTACTTTGTTTATGCTGAAAAAACCATTAGGGAATTCCCTAGTGACTATGTTCAGAGATGCACCTATGGTTTATAACTAGGATAGATTGCACACACGAGGTGATTGGGAATTCCCCCAAGATGTAAACTTAGAAACTGAGTAAACTTGTTCATGCGTTGAGATCAAACATGTTGAAAGAAAGAAATAGGTAATGCCCCATGAAGTTATAATTGTGAGGTAATTCAATGTAGATGATGTTGTAATTTTTGGAAATCTGATTGACGTGCTAGGTTAGTTTATGGCATCATGATGTAGGATTATTGTTAGAAAGGGGGAATCTAGCTGTAAGAAGTTAAATACTAAGTCTTGTGACTGAAAGACTCAGGGGCCAGCAGTTGCAGTAGTAACCAGCGAAGCATACAGTATAGTTATTATAGCTAGTGTTAATCCTCACAAGAATGGTAGATTGAGCTTTAAATATTGCAAGGATTTAATAATTTGGATGCCACCTGAGCTTGATAGCTAAAGTGTCGTTGTCGTCTTTTAAGCCCGAAGAGCTTCAGTTTTTGTGAATCAAAATGGATTCAAGTTAGTGGTCTTATATGAGGGACTTTAGCGACAGTAATGATGGTGTTAGAATACCTGGATTGTATTGAGAAAATTAGTGTCGTAGAGGGAAAACCTTGGTCGTCTTGAACTGCTGGACAAAATTACCTTTCAAGTCTCAAAAGATTCGCATGGAATATGCCTTGGATATTTATGTGAACGTAGCACTGTCATTTGGGAGTCCGCGTGAGGGACATATAATCGTTGAACTGCACCGATTTAAACACAGGAACACTAGGAACTCGTCTGAAGTATTAAAAATTGCTGTTGTAATTTTAATATATGTATGGTTTTTGGACTACCAAATGCTGTGAACACAAACCAATAAAAATCATTTAAAATATGTTATATTATTAAAATTCAGATTACTTGTGCACAAGGCTCATTTATTGTGTTTGAAGGTATTTCTGACCTTAGCTCGTTCCGTAGCGTTGCAAGTCGTCCGTACTACCTCCTAACAACGCTATGCACGGGAGTCTATTGAAAAAGCCAGGTCCGGGTGGTGGTGGTTGCGCAGCGCGTCGATGCGGAATATAAGCACTTCATAATCAGTACAAAAACAGCACTTATTGAAAAAATCTTTACCTTGATGTAGTCCAAAATATATTTATAGATACGCACGTTGTTTCTTGCTGATTTTCAATTCATGGATAAAAACTGATTATTTTGAACAACGTGTGATTTCTTTGAAGTTAAAATCCAATTTAAACATAGCAGTCGCCACACTACTCAGTGAGTCGCCCTGGATTGTTCCCGGTTTATTTTCTTTAGAATAGGCGCGAGCACGCTTACTTTTCGCTATACCAATAATTACGAACATATCCCGTACGTGGGAGACGACTGTTTAGCTATGGAATTTGTTCAAGTTTTCGGGTGCTTTTTGGGGTGGCCAACATTTCAGGATTGAAACATGAGCTTGTGTTGTGTACCGTTTGTATTTTAAATTGAGCTAGTAGGGATGCTAAGACATCAAAGTTTCATTGGACGGATTTGTGTGTCATAAAGGACTGTTTAAGTACCAAAATGTGTCATAAAGACTGAAGTATACCAAACATTCTTTAAATGTGGACCAGTGGACCCTGGTTTTGTTTGAAAGAAACTAACGCTCTGGCTTAGGGAGAGGAGATAGTGGGGCTATCTGTAGCGGAAAAAGCCAGGGCAACCTCGGGATTTCTTGGAACTGTGACGCCTACGAGACGTCATAACACTCTATTTCCTCTTGGTAGACGTCTTTTAGAAGAACACGTCATTGCATGTTTGCAGTCTTGAACAAAATAATTTGCAGAAGAAAGAAAACGTTTGCAGAGAAGGAAAACACAGTTATATTACGATGTTTAACGTTTGACTTATGGTTCCTGAGCTGAGGATTAAAAGCCAAACTTTTCATTTGACAATAAAACGTTGCAAATTAATGGATCTGTCTTATCATGCTGTATTGTGATGGCGCGGTGAATAAACAACTCATGCAATTTACCCAGAGTATTACCAGTCAGGAAGTGGAGTGATTTTTATTCAAATGAGTTAACTTGGGTTTGCGAGCCATATTTTTATGTAAAGTGACCGATTCTTTGTAATTGAGACTTCAGACATTTGCTCTTTGTAATGATACTATCTTTACCATGTTTTTTTCCACAGAAGGCCAAACCGAGATTCTTTACTAACCCAAGACAAAAATGAGGTTAAACTTTTTTGACATCAGCATGGATATCATCGGTTGTAATTCTGGAACCTCATGGTACAAAACGCTCAATGTTATTCTTTGATAGGGAAATGACATCCACCTAGAGTATGTGCCGTTTCCATACGACGTTCTAAGGATGGCAACGTACTTCAGTAAAAATATATGTATAACGTTATTAGCAATCTTGATATCAGTCCACACAATAAACGTTTGGGTCTCTTTTAAGTTGAAGAATAAGCCCAAATGTGATATCTTACTAATCTGGACAGTATATATCAATTAACGTAAAGGTGGGAGAGCACATATAACCCCATCAGGTTTATTTAGTTACAGATGATGTCGCTGGATTATAAATGTCCATGTTATTGATCATTTAAGTGACGACTTGTTGAAATGGGCTGAAACTTTCTTTACTTGATACAGACGACACCATAGTTTTGTCTAAAAACTACAGCTTCTTTTCATCTCTGAACCCACTTAATTACTTAGAAATTATTGGAATCTGGGGTTAATACTCTGATAGTAGGGTTATAAATGACGAATCCCAAATGTGGAGGAACTTGTCAAATAAGGGGGTAAAATTGTACAGGGGGAAAAATTGAAAATCAAGTTCAAAGTGTGTTAAATGTACACCTATGTATTTGTCCATTATAAGGCTTAAAAAAAGGTATAGTTTGTGTAGGCTCCGACCTTTGTTACACGGCTAAGCTGATAAGGTTCAAGGTCATCCTGCGGCAAAAAATATCCAATGCTCAGATTTGTTGAAATGGTGTCAAATTATTGTCTGGTCAATCTGAAGCCGAAAAGGTGTTTAATTATTTGGGTGACAGCTTGTATACAATTTGAGGTCAAGTTTTGATGACTCCTATAGACTATATAGACCCTTGTTATGGGGTAGACCAACTAATTACGAAACCAAATGCCACACATTGTAAATAAGCAGAAGAAGAATTTGACACCAGTTTCAACAAAATCGGAGCATGGGTAAGGTTTACCCCCCGGGTGACCTTGAACCTTAAAAGAGCAGTACCTATTTAACTAAAGGTCAGAAAATAGACCAAACATACCTTTTAACCTTATAATGAGACAAATACATTGGTGCAACATAAAAACAGTTTGACTTGATTTCAAATTACCTGTACTAATTTTGCCCCCTTATTTTACAAAGTTCCTCAACATTCCCAGAGGTTGGACCAAAAATTCTGATTCAGCAACCTCAAAACTAAGAAAAACATCTTTCAAACTTCTTGCCCAAAACTTCTAGTAATGGGTTCTCAGTTTATAACCATACTAATAAGAAGAAAGTAGTTATCGTTTTATGGGCAAATTAAGGCGTCGTAAACCTATTTTGTGGTGATAGTAACATGATGTCTGTGACGAATATACACAGTTTTTCAACTTTAGGGTAATTTTAAGAAAGCAATAAGCAATTGAATGTAAAGCAAGCATGCTATGGTTTGCACTACTTACAAAGCAGGCCCACTTACATCCCCAACGAAATTGGCATAAATTTCATAGCCTTGTTGTACCAGATATGGGGTTTGAAGATATAACTACCATATGAAGTAAAAAAAGTTATTTTAGAAAATGTTTCTACAAATATTAAACGAGATAGGAATGTTTGCAAGTTAATCCATGATCCAATAGGAATTTGAGTTTTGGGGTCCTAAAAAAAAATAAACAAAATTTGGAACAATTTAGTTTTGGTAGCAATCAACAATTTCTATAGACTTTTCATCAGTCACTAAGCTCCTTCATGATAATGAATCAATAAACTACCGAATCAAAATTGATTTTAAATTCGCAATATTCTAATCGACCAGTTTCAGTATATTTGGGGATAACGACCAGGATAAACCAGAAACTCTGTTTGGTTGAAAAGGCAATTGGTATCGTTTACTAGACTTGACAAACAGAATTATTACAGTGATGTATGTAATAACATTTTGCTTCAATTAGAGGATTTAAGTCTGAATTAAAACTTGAATGTTATTTACACAATCTAGATCATAGAGATAGAATTGCGCCTGTGGCAAACTTAGATTGTAGTAATAATAAATTTCCGAATAAACGTGAATGGTTTCATTAACTCAGACATGAACAAACCATTGCAATTTGTGTCTTTAATGATATCGGTGAGGGGTTTCAATATCGTTTGTAGGGCATGCTTTAATGTCTGATAAAGGTAAACTTTTCTTGATTCTTGTAATGTTATCCGTCAAAACACTTCTAGTTACAAATTTCAAAATTTTTTATTATATAAATTGACAAATTTAATTAATCACTTTATTTAATTTTATTTTCCTTTCGGTGTTAATTTTTTTTCAATTAAACGAAATTAATTTAACAATATTTTTTTCCAATTTTTTACTTGTCAACATTTTGTAATATTTTTTTAGCTATTTTTTATAGAAATCTGTGCTGTACACTTTGGGGGTTTGTGCAGCGGGGTCTATGGCAAGCTATAAAGGGTCATCATAACGTATTGTCCACAATGAGTTGCTTAGGAAAACAACCGCGTTGCTAGCTAAAAATCGAAAAGAGAAAAGCAACGCGTTATAATGAAAGCAGGCGCGTTGCTTTTAGACTGTACTTAAACTACGCTTGCCTTTCATTAGCACCCCCACTAAAAATTATCGACTTGGTCGCACATTTTATAGGCCTACGTTGTATTGATTATGATGCTGGAAAAAGTCTCTCTCCCTCCCTCCTCCCTCTTTCTCTCTCTTATCTCTCTCCTTTCTCTCTCCTTTCACAGTCTTTCGTCCTTCTATTCATACTTGTACCACTCACACAGATATACCCCCTCGAGTACATGGGGAAATTGTAATTAATGTTGGGGTTAGTTTTTTTCCTATACATTTGACACCAGTGTTTTTTCCCAATACAGAATTTCATGGAGAATCTGAACTCAGGGTGGTCATTTTTAAAAAGTGATTGCTATAGCTATTTATAGGGGGCAAAATTGTACAGGGGTAAAACAACAAAAGTGTTTAAATTGTTTAACATATACCAATTGTTCGGGTATTATAAGATTTCTAAAAAGGTATACTTGCCATATATATACGGACCTATGTTTTAGTACTACAATAGGCTGAAGAATGTTCAAGGTCATTATTATAGAATGGTCGATTTTGGTGTGAAAATGATTTTAAATCGTTCAGTGGGTCATACTTAATAACAATAATGTATATAGATTCTGTTGTTTTACCTTCAAAGTGAGACTTTTACAGATATTGACTAACTGGTCCCATAGGGCCCTGTGGAACCACGGCCAATTTGCACTCTTAAGTATCATCGAAGCGTCATTGACAACGCGATCTATATATGTCGGCTGTCTGTTACAATAAGAGAACAATTTGAATCATTTTTAAACAAACCGATGACGCTGAATGTAACCCCAGTGTTGGGGGACCTTGAACCCGTTTTGCTTGTAGCTCTTTGTACTATAACCCTCAGGTAGGGCAAACTATAGACCGTATTCTTTAAATCCTTTCATTGAAAAGTAATGAAAGATGTATACTTTAAAACACATTTTCCCCCTTATATTTGACCCCCTGTATAACCTTGCCCCCTAGGAATACATCCAAAAAAACAATTTTTAAAAATGACACCCATGATTTTTGGACTCCTCAGAAAAATGTTGATTAGAAAACGCCTTGGTTAAATTCATTCAATAATTCAAATTCAAGTCAATGGTGGAAAAGAGTGTTTATGAAATTTTCACAAAAAATCAGTTCCACAGTTACATCGCTTAACAGTCGTAAATACGACGTGGACATTCGACCCTTCAAGTTCACTCAAAGGAATGTTTAGTTTTTTTTTTTTTGTTTCTAAGATCTTAAATTAATATTTTTATTTTTTTTCCAGATGAGTACATGATTAACCAAATTTTCTATTTTCATTGAGCACGTGTTAGAGGAAAAATCGAACAAAAAAAATACTGTTTTCACTTCAACCAGGGGCGCGTAGCTACAATAGGGACAGAGTGGACAAAGTCCACGGGCCCGAGAGGTTCGGGTGACACAAGAGATGGAGAAAAAAAGAGAGACGGGAGGGAGAAAGAGAGAAAAGAAAGATGGAGAGAAAAAAAAGAAAAGAAAGAGAGAGAGAGGAGAGAGAGAGAAAAAAAGAAAGAAAAGTGGGCAAGGAAGAGAGAGGGAGACAAAAATGATGATTGCATCAGTTGTATTAATTCAGGGGCCCTTCTATAGAATGCCTAGTTACCGATACGCAATGGCCCTTAATGTCAATATAGGCAAGTCTACGTTTAAACATACTATGGGCCCCTGTATAGGGCCCTAGATACACAAAAACAATAAAAGGCGCTGGATTCAGTGACTTTGTTATGGGCCCCGCACACGGTTGGCTTTTGTTTTCTCTCGTAAAATTAGGAACTCCTTTGGGGTCTATTTGACCCAATAACAAATTCAAAACATGCATGCTAGTCATTTATTCTAGTACCTTGTTTTATCTAGAATCATGAGGAATTGGGGGCCCGAAAGTCCGGAGGAAACTAAAACAGGGGTTTGGAGACAACGGAAGCCGTGGTAGGGCCTTTGAGAACTACAGCAACTTTTCGTGTAGCGTGGATGGGCCCAAGATGGGCCCCCCAGATGATTGTTATGTTCATTGACCGTAACAAAAGGCGTTCGATTCAGTCAGCCGTGAGGGCCTTTGGAAAATCATTGTCCAAGTTTGGATGACACAGGTAAGTCATCTCAATGGTTGGCGTCAGTTCCACTTCCACGACCATGACGACGGTATGTATGATCGTGACGGCGAGTTGTCAGATTCCTCTTGCGTCTTCTCCCAAATCCACAGAACTAATGGAGTAAAGCAAGGATGTCTTCTAGCACACCCTTTCAGCATCTTTTCATGTCATGCTTTAAGTGCCTTCTACAAACGATTATCCTGGGCTTAGTATCATTATCGTTATGAGGTAAATGTTAAATGAGACGGCTCAGGCTAAAACCAAAGTGTCGAAGAAATCAGCCGGACTTTTGTTTGCTGATGACTGTACCCTATCTGATGGCACACATAGTAATATGCAGCACAAGCATGGACTGTTTTATCCTACCGGTGGACAACTTTAGCTTGACAATAACACAAGAAGACTGGACGTCAGTACCAACCGGCAGCTCCTGGGAAACCATATGTGAAACCATCTATCACTTTTAAAGACCGGGAGCAACAGCAGTTGGGAAAGGTCACATATTTGGGGAGCACCTTGTCCTGTGATGTGCTCATTGATGATAAAATCAACAACAGGATTGCAAAAGCCAGTGCTGTTTTTGGCCGTCTGCATGCAAAGGTCTGGGAATGGCCAGGAATTAGATTGGACACCAAATTAATGGTCTACCAGGCTACACTCTGCTTTATAGTTGCGAAACTTGGAAAGTGTACCAACCGTCATGGTATATTAAGAGTGTGAGAGGGAAAAATATATAATGAGATGCTTTTTGACTTCGCCTCGTGAAAATGGAACAGTTCAAAATTTGACTGAATTATAGTAGTCATACTTTTGCACCAATGTAGGCAGTAATATTGTGTTTTTCTATATGATATCACCTGGGTGATTTCATGCCGTGATCAATGCAATCGATTAATAATAGGAAAACTTAAATCAGTTGCCATGAAGATCAAGTGGCAGGACAAAGTCCATCAGATACGAAGTCCAGTCATATGTGGTAAAATGAAGGACAAGAAATCATTTACGTGGTGGACCGAATAGTGTTTCAAAGATACATTCAAGTATTCAAGATCTTCAGCATAGGCGTGAGTTAGATCAACAGTAGAACACGTGAATTGTATTATGTGAACAATTCGATTCTAGGTAGGATGTTTTCTGTACTCTTATCCATTGTGTCTCAGCCGGAATGACATTTCAGTGAAAAATGTTTAGCAAACAGTCTTAATGCATTGCATTGTGCTGTTTCTATTTTTAGGATGTTTATTGTATTGGTGGGGAGCTTACATGTAGGGGAAATGTGAGGTGGGCATGTAAACATGCAGTGTAGGCCGGTTATAGTCCAGATTATGGATAACATATTCTCAGGTGTGTAAACATTTGTCGAATTGTTTGGATAATAGACAATGAGCTTATGTTGAGTCCTATCACTCTTCCTGATTTTTTAAGCTTCACTAGTAAGCAACACGGGCACATTTAAAAATATATGCCTTCAAAATTTTTCTTTGTTATAGTTGCATACTTGTGTAGCCGGAGGCGTATCGGATAGTTTTTTTGGAAAGTTTTGGATCAAGTATATATTGAAGGGTATTTATATTTTATATTAAATGTGCCGGTGAGCTTTAAAACAGGAATATTAGTAGTTAGGTTGTACATTTTTACACCTGTAAGTTATTACTTGCCTGGCGTATACATGCCGGGTTTAATAATGTATGTGGCATTCTTGATGGTGCAATGTGTGAATGTTTGTTATTTATTTGCAAGTGAATAAATGCCATTGGGGCAATTTGAAAACAAAAAAGCTTGAGTTGGGAACGGCTAACCCAAGATGCCCCCCCCCCCCCATGGCGCTTCATGATCTGTGTGTCACAGGCTTTTCCATGCTCAAATTGGTCTTCTCCGCCACAGGTGCACCCACAATTTCGCAAATTATTTGTCCTGTCATGGTCATCTTCATCCTATGGAAGAACGACAACATTTTGTTTGTGTTGGATAGGTGAATGGTGGGATGATGAATGGTGGGGACATATGATTGAGGGACTATTTCAACGTTTAATCGAGCAGTTCCTAGGGGCCCCAGTGTATTTTGTCACTGGCCCCGGAAACATGCTATGCTACGCCACTGCTTCAAACCCTAGTTAACACGTTAAAAGAGAAAGCTGGGAAGTATTTTAACATATTACCTACGGACGCTGCGACTAGATCAAATTGAACGAACAGAACTTTCAAATATCAGCATCATTAGGCTTCTTTGGACTAATCGTGAACACAGAATGAAAACATGCTAGTATGGGTCATGATTCTTAAGAAGGAGGCTGATTGGGTTTTAAGGATGCTGATTTTGGTTTTTTTGTAGAATATTTAAAAAGATCAACCGCGTTAGATGTGTTAAAACAGTCTTTGCTCACATTCAGCGCGGGAAATGTGCCACATTGTTCTTGTTATGGACATTGCTTTTAAGAATGAGGGGGGGGGGGGGCCGCCGCCCCCGCGTCCCCCCTCTCGCAATAATCTATTTTGTACCAGTTAGAATTTTCACAACTTTTCAACATTCACATTCGTCACGCACCCCGCCGATCACACAAGTATATGCCATGGTCATGTCGTACCTTTGGGCCAAGTAGTTCTATCACGGCCCATATTGATGACTCTTTAAGGATAAATGAAACTACTCTTGGAAAAGTCGTTCCCATTTTACATTAGAGATCACATCATATGCCGGAAAGAGAATAGGGCATGAAGTTATTGAAGCTTTTATTTTACTTTGCAAATTTTGTGAATGCATAAAATAAATTTCGTTTGTGGAATTTCTTTTACACTGCAAAATTCCAGGTGTTAAATTCAAGCAACGGAGTTAAGAAAAAGGCCTGTAGTCAAAACACTGTAGGGGCCACTGTGGTGATGCATGAGTTGAGGGCCCTCCGTTTATGGATTTTGGGATATACCAAAGAAATCCTCCGTTTAGATACCAAACTATCAGAAAGATATTTGTATTAAAAAAGGGGTAAAAAAAACACGGTACAGGCACACAAAGCAGGGGCCCGGTTAGGCAACTGCTATATTCCTACCGCCTTATATAAGCTAATTGGACTTTTAAAATATCATGCCGAACGTGGGTGTCCTAAAATTTTGAAAACAAACGAGGTAGTAGCTGTTGTTTTCCAATGAGCTGAACTTCTGCCTTTACCACAAAAATGCCTGGTTATTGATTTATAAACACTAATAAGAGATTCACGACATAGAATGTAGTTTGTATATTTTGGCCTATATGCCTCTTGGGTAGATCATTTAGCGAGTTAGACGGGGTTGACCTTTCACCTTTTGACCAATATCCGCTATAGCCATAACATTCGCATAACAACTTAGCAATAGCAGATGTATGCAGTAAGGGGCGGTTTGGGCTTTTCGGAACCTGAAATTTGATACGAAAATTATCCGATGTTCCCGAACGAAAATACAGCCTGTCTCAAAAAAAAATGGTACAATCAGAAACCATTTTCAATATTATATCTCATCATAAGTAAGTCGTTGTGTAATCACATTAAAGAGAAAAGACACAGGATTTCCAGATGTTTTGTGTCATCTCATTTGGGGCTTGTTTCAATCGGGAGTAAAACTACAGTTTACTGCGGAACACAAAAATCGAGTTTGTGCCACTTTCTGGTTGAGGGAAAACGGTGAAAGAATAGTTAAACATAAGTTATTCACATTTTGGAACAGAGTTTGAAAATTCTTTACAAAAGCGATTACCTTCATAAAAAACTATAAACGATACGAAAAACAGGTACGTAATGGTGGAAGTTATGATCAGTAAGTTCTGATAAAGTGAAGAAACATTCGAAATAATGTTGTTTGTTAGAAGAGAACCATGAGCGTACAGCAACCTGGAGGCGAGAGTTTTTATGGTCTTGAAGCTCATGAAACCACAACATTCCTACCAAAGCTTGATACTTCTGCTTCCAAATTGAATTTGTATTACTGCAACAAATAGTAAATGACTAAATGCGTAAATGCACAATATTTTTAAACCATTTCTTGGGATTTTGAGTGTTTATTTTGGTTGCAATACATTCCTTCTGGCATGGATTTAACAGATACCAATTTGTAATAAATTCAAAGCTCCTTTCATATTGTTATTATTTATGAAAAGCAAGACATTATCATTGAAAACTGATATGTTGACTATTAAAAACTTATGTCTATAAAACTAGACTTCCATTTGTTTAGTTTAATCTGTGTTTTGTTCTTTGGTCAAGTTGCAATCTTTGTGGAACTTCAAGACAGCATGCCATAATTGCGCGAAATAGCTCTGCCCATGCATAAAAGTTGCACAAAATCGCCTTTGTTTATCGCCACTAAATTGATTATATCTCTGGATTGGAAAAGTAAATATTAATATAAATGAAACAAACACCATTGGAAAGGCCTATTCTTGTTCTTTAATATTAGCCAAGACAGAATGACTAGTCTGAATGTCATATTTAACCAATTTTTTTTCTGATTGTACCACTTTTTTGAGAACAGGGTATGTTCGTGTCTATACAATAACCCGGTTACCATGGGCCATTAGATAATAATGTATGAAAAACCCTCTTAGCGATTAATGTAAGTTGGCACAGAGATAAATCCGATATGAACAAAGGCAACCCATCACGTGTCCTTAATTATAAGGCTAGAGCAAGTTGATACAAATACAATTAGATTTTGCGACATGTCTTTGGAATTGAGTATGGAAAAATAATCACGCGCGCTGGACTACTCTGCTTATATAGCCTATGATTCCTTTATTTCGTATTTCTACATCTAACACAGAGTGTTAAATTTGGAAGATTGGTTTATCTGTTAACGTCGGATTCTCTCGTGCTCCGTGATATCGATCCGAATATAAAAAAAATCCCGCATTGATTGGAACCAAAAGTAGAATTCATAATGGCCTACCAATAGCTCTCTCCAGAGAGTGATTTAAAGCAAACCCATAACATGCAAACGTACCTAATTTTCCTATTGTATACACATACCAGGGATAAAAGTGCTTACGAATTCTAAGAACCACGAGCTCTTAC
Source organism: Ophioderma brevispina (assembly GCA_023653785.1). Taxonomy (NCBI): domain Eukaryota; kingdom Metazoa; phylum Echinodermata; class Ophiuroidea; order Amphilepidida; family Ophiodermatidae; genus Ophioderma; species Ophioderma brevispina. The sequence goes on from JAMKCH010016573.1 coordinate 106,437, forward strand.
AGGATCATGTTGTTATGACTCGGTGTGGTTTTTACAAGATGATGTTTTATGTAGACTATAGAGGCCATAAACATATAATTATTATTATTCAAGGTGTGACTTCAAAAGTAAGTACCGGGGAATGAGGTAGGTGAAGATGGATGGTTTAGTCGGTATAGATGGTTATACAAATGAAAAAAGGGAGTTTGTGGTGGGGGAGGGGGGGGGGGGTTTGTTTTTGTTGGTGTTTTGTTTTTTTTTTTTGTTTTTTTTTTTTTTTTTTTTTTTTATACCTCCATTAACAAAATGCAATTGCGGTTGGTTTTTGAAGGACAAACCTGTTTTATTCTTTTGTCATGCAAACAAGTGCAACAAAGAAATAGAAACTAGAGTTTTTCCTTTAAAAATTATATTTATAAAAAATCAGAAATCGCCACTTAGGCATTTTATCCTCGTCGACGAGGGGGGTCCGCCCTAAAGGATGATTCCCTGTCGAACAAAAACGCGAAACGAATTATGATCTAAGGTTTTTTATGTATGGTAAGTTCTCCTTTTGCGTCAATTAGAAAAAAAAAATGAGGTACCACCTTCAGATACCTGAACTGTATATAAGTCACCGGCGTATTCTAGCCTAGGGACTCTTCCAGTATTCCGGTTCTCTTAATGTTCTTACACCGGTATTAATCACGTAACTCCGATCTACTAAGCGTTTCCAAACAGATTGATTTGTCCAAAATTGCTTTGTGCGAATTTAAAAGAGAGATGGGAGAGAGAGACTGGAAGAGTGAGATTGAATCTTTCCCCAGTAGAGAACGCATATCGTTACATGATTATCAGCGAGTGTCAGCGTCAGAGCAAAGGATTATCTAGAAAAAGAGTTGCCACCTTATGGCCCCTATATCTATCTAGGGGGGGGGAAGGGCCCCAAATGTAATCACACCTAATTGTTTTAACCCTTTTCAATCTTGGTAGATTCTGTATGCGTTAGAACACAAGTCATTTGGTTTTGAGATGGCTTCATAAATGACCTGCAGTTATTTGGAAAGCTATCTCAAAACCCACTGGACTTAAGATAGGCTTCTAATCATTTGAATGTTTTGGACAATGCTGATGTCAAATAATACTTCGTTACTGAAAAATACGTATTCTTCAAAAAAAGGTCGATTTCAAGATTGTTTTTCCCCTTTTGAGGGATTTTTATTTGAGAAAAAAAATTTGAATCAATTGTTCGTAATTGTATAAGTTACAATGGGTTTCATCATTAAACTTACTAAATTCCCTACCCGTTAATGAGATAATTAGCTTGAGGCTTGGGTCCCTATAAAACCCGGGTTGACCAACTTTTCAGCTTATGCATGGCCAGAATAAAACAAAGTTAATTATATATATTAATCAGTGTAGTAGTCCCTTTATGTGCTGGAAAAGAAGCGATTTTATTATAATGCGACTGCCCACCTTTGACTGGACCAAATCATGGGAAATTACATGTCGTAGTTACTGCCCGACAAAAATACAAGGACTCTAAAAAGGTAATGTGTGTACGAAATACTACGTGAATCAAAAAAATTGTGCAGATTAAAGATGATCGTGACCTAATGTAATCACTATATCATAGATTTGTTGTTGTTTTTATATTAAGGCACATTAATATACTTCAAATGTTGAAAAAAAATGAAGAATCGATTAAATAATAAGCCAGATATGACCAAATTTGTAAGTACACCCCTTTTTTCGCCATCCTATGGGATTACACACATTAACTTGTGTTTGTGAGACCGTACAATGTACAATATTTTTGTTTTGCCTCGTATCCACAAGTCATGGTAATGGCTTTGTGGTGGGTTCAGGATTTGTTCAGCTAGTGCGCTGATCCGGGGCCGCGTGTATCCATGATACGGACGCTCCTAACATGGGCCCGCTGTTTGAGGCTGGGGCGGATTGGGAACAGTCCAGGGGGTTACCACCCTAGTCTTATTCGACCACGGACGCGATGTACAGTACAGTTGTGACTCTCTGTACACGGGACCGACGGATTAACGGCCCTCCGAAGGACGGGATGCTTTATGATCATTTGCCCATTCCCAAGGGAACCATGGAGGAGAGTATATTTAATCAATAGCTGGTATTACGATCAAATTCCAGAATTGATAGTACCCGATAAATCCCAGCAAGTGCCACGACCCACCGGGATTCGACCCGGGAATTGTGATGGTAATTTGCGCCAGAGGCCAAAGCACCATAACCGCTAGGCCACACTCTCCCACACCCCCAATATCAATATCATGATGCCTTTGTCAACGTAATGCTACATTTGATTTATTTCAATATTGGATAATAATGAATGTAGAGCAAGGAAACAAGATCTTCCCATTGTTTAGGATATTGCAAAGAGTTTAGTCCCTTTAATTGGCAGACCTTGTATCTGAATTACAGTAGTAGTGTTGAAAGTAGTAGTGTTTTCATTACACCTCAGGATTAGTGGGTGAGATTTGTGTGAACATAAATTCTTTTTGAAGATAATGAGGAGATTATGGCTATTCTATATCCTTTAAACAAAATAGCATGGGTGATCATTACTATCTTACTTTCATAATGCATGCCCCGTATATCGTACATTGAGTATTCTGCTTAACTGTGTAAATCCCATTGGAATGGAGGAAAAAGGGGTGTGTTACAAAATTGGTCATATCTGGCGTATTTTTTTTAATGTTTTCTCATTTTCAACATTTGGAAGTATATTAGATTGGCTTTATCAAACCAATAACAAATCTATGATTCAGTTCTTTATCAAGGTTCAAGATCATCGGCAACCGGTGCACAATTTTTTTTATTCACGTAGCATATGTAAAATTGGCCCTTCGAAAGCAGATTAAACATAACAAGATATTAAATCAATTCATCAAAATGTATGCTTTGTAAGCCAGGGTATGTAGTGAGACATGTGTTTTATTTACACGTTGAAAACAATGATTGCCGCCCCTAATTCAGGAAGAAAACCGGTTAAGTTACACCTTGCCTTATCGCATGACCGCTTCTATGAGATTTTGGATTGAAAAATTAGGATCCATGACCATATGGTCCAGGAAAATACGGCCCTGGAGAATAAGTAATCTGGAGAAAATTTGAAGTCAAATTTGAAGCACATGCGCCAGGGAGCATATGCAAATATTCTCCTGGCAGCATATTTGACAGAATATCTCACGCACCAGGAGCATTAGTTGCCATATTGCGTCCTTGCTTATTTGTGTATTCAAATATGTTCCGGAGCATAGTCAGCATATTCAAATATGCTCCTGGAGATATTTGAGGTAAATTTATTTTTTTTGTCCAGATTAATTATGACCCAGGAGCATATCAAATATGCTCCATGGAGCATATTTGACTTATAGGTAGAGTGAAAGTAGAACATGTTTGTTTTTCACTTTTATTTCAATTCCTGGTAGGGAAAAGAACCTCTAAAGGCGATAAGGATAAGAAGAGACAAATTGAACTAGTTACGGATTATCGTAAGTAATCAATCTTCTTGATTGATTGACCTCTCTGTAAATGTCAAATGGACGGGTGGTGATATATTATCTGGAGGTCAAAAAAACTTCTCAATTTCAAGGTGAGGATAACAAAAGAAAACTACACGTCCATGTTATTACATGGAACTTAAATGCTTACAGTGTGATCGATTATCTCGTTGCGAAATCAAACCAAAAACAACGTTATCTGAATAACAAATCTTTCAAAACAGTTAACCGATCGTGTTCCCCTCTTTTTAAATGTTAGGGTTAAATCTGGATTTAGCTAATGAATCGGAAATTTTCAACTACTTGGATTGCCAGAACCGCAGCAACTATTAATTACAAGATAAATCCGGGTTCATAGTAATAGTAAAACTACAATATGCAAAACCTCTTTAAAGTTTATGTACAAAAAATACATGATAGTTTCTACTAAGTTTATCATTATCATGGGTCCCCAAGATTTTTTTTTTAAATTCGGTATTTATAACTACATTCTAACAATTCCGACCGTATTGACAGCACATATTTAACAGAATTGTAGTAGGCAGTTCCTCTTTTAAGAATAGCGCCTTAACTTTGGCTATATACCGTATGGCTTGTAGCCAATGGTTTTAAAGTCCCAGGAAAATGCAAATAGAATTGATGTGGTTTTGTCAAGTTACAAGGAGGACCAGAAAGCATTCAATATTTGGGTTGGTGATGACATCATTTGTGGTACCATTGTTTTTTAGAGAGTAATAGAAAAGTCCAGGTGACTGGTGTGAATTATATCTGACAGGGACTGATATCAATAGTTTCACTAATGATGTCGATGGTAGGTTTAATCTCTTTTCTGGCCCTGTTTATGGAATGGAATGCCCCAAAGGTGTGGAGTAGTTTTATCATCTCATTTCCTGAGATTCTTTAAGGCAGCTCTTAAGCCAATATAGCCAAAATGCGTCAGCGCTTTTTAGATATGATCCGACTTAAAAGCTGATATTGACTAAAAGACAATAAGCCAAATGGTTAAGACGTTTTTTTTAGAATATCGTCCTTGCAAGAACGTGTAGGCAGTTAAGAAAAGGCTAAGCATCAGGACTACCACACAATAGACTACGGGCTACCATACCATGACCCCCCTGCACCCCCCCCCCCCGGGGATTTTTGGAGACAGCCATTTTGTGAAGCTTTTATACCATTCTGAATTCAGGTTGCTGCAAAACAAATCCCCACCCTGGGTTAAACGGTGAGGGCGCTGTTCAAATGGCTGCAAAATTGCAACCACCCCCCGTTCGGGAGAGAATACAAAACATGGCCTAGCACAAACACAGAAGTACTATCACAAGGCACTTGAATTTGGTACCAATAGATAAGCTATGGTCCTCCTCTTTCCATGTGATTCCCAAAATGACTACCAACATGCATAGACATTACTTCACAATGACGTCATAAAGTTCGAATGTTAGGCAAAATTTGTCAAATTCCATAAACACACATAGGGAAAATTCAATTTTCGCCAACAAATGTTAGGAATATCCAAGTTTCATGCGGTTTTTGGCTCTACACTTGATGGCAACATGAACTATTTTATAATAATAAAAAAATAATCGCATTTTTGTGCTATAATAGTGTTTGAGTCGCAACATTGCGAAATATCAAACTTTCCCCCCCTATAATTCAGTACATTAATTTTCATACTTTCCTCACATATGAACTCATAGTTGCGGTCAAATGGGGTTTTTGGCACTTATTTTTGATACCACTGGAAAGAAGAAACTCCAGGCTACCCGTGGTACCAAATTTACAGGGAATCAGATGTTCATTACAACAATCACGGGGGGGGGGTTCTGGAGTTTGTTTACAAAATGGCTCAGTTGTACGAGGGTTAATCAAAACGTACAAGTCTACGATGCCTCCTAGCCTTGGAAGATCAATTGAGTGCAGATCAATCGTATGAGAACTTTGTTAAGGATGCGCATCCAGAGGGCCAATATCAAGCCCTGATTTGGTACCAGGCAGAAGTGGCAAGAAACCAGAATTCCTCCTTCCTCCACCCGTGATCATGGTTGGAAGTTAAATGATGGTTCACTAGATCACAAAAGCCATCAGGAGAGTGAATGCCAAAGAGTTGTCTGAAATAATAGTAGAGGAAGAATAATCTGGTACAGAAGACAATTAAGACATGACTCAAAACCACAATTTCAGAATCAAAGGAGCTGCATTTATGATCGTATAAATACCAAGGAAACAGCATTGCTTAAAAGAACGCTAATTGAACAATACAAATGATTATTGAAATGATTCTTCTTATGATATCCAAACACAGTGGGTTCTCAAATGGAATCTAGCCAGACGTGGGTACAATGTCTGGCTGCTTAACTGAATTCTGCAAGGTCCTTTGTCTGTGCATTTATTGGAGAGACCAAGATAATGGCCCAGTGTCCTGATCGTGCTTCCAGGTAGAACACACAACTGCAAGGACACCTTTGAATGGCCGAGTCTGGATCTCAATCAGCTTAGACACCGCCACTCAGCCCAACGATAAGCAGCCCAGGAGGAAGACGCTAACCATCAGGCCTCAATAGCAATAGAGTGCACTTGGGTGACACGCAAGTCTTCTTTCACAAGCCAATGCACCAAACTCCTTCGAGGGACTATTCAAAGGACCGGAATTGCCTAAGAAAACTTACTCCGGACTAAGGGCGAGTCAGCGCGCGGCCTCCGCCCAAACACAGGGCGCTCCATAACAGATACTTGGCAGTACACTGTTAAAAAATTTCAGTAAATTACGGGAAATTTGGCAGCAGTAGTAGATTTTCCAGAATTTTTAGGGTAAAATTTACAGAAATTTTTTTAACAGTTGTAGCTGCCATATCTGGTATGGAGCGCCCTGTGTTTGGGCAGAGGCCCGACTGCTGACCGCCTTAGGTCGGAGTAGTTCTTAGGCAATTCGGAGTTTTTACAAAAAGGCTAAGGTAGGCGAGGGTTAAATCAAAACGTGACAAGTAGATCAGATGCCTTCCTAGGCCTCTTGGAAGATCAATTGAGGTGCCCAGAGCAAGCTTATGAGAGATTTGTGAGGATTGCAACCAGAGAGCAAAATTATCAACCCTGATTTGGTACAAGGCAGATGTGGCAGCCGGCTCTGCCAAAACACAGGGCGCTCCATCCGTACTTGGCAGCTATTGATAATGCATGCTACTGATGCATGTTAAGTTCGTCGCTGGAGCTGGCCCGAATTTAAGGGACACCCGCGAGAAGCCGGCAGGAGGCATCCACCGAAGGGGCCAATCTTCTGGGCTGACCCCTCTATACAGGGCAAAGCATACTCTGCACATATCGAGCAGCCAGGGCAAGCGGCCCCCACGTCAATTCCGGGCATGCGGGCATACACAGGGTAATGGGGAGGAAAAAGACCTTGTGGGGGGGGTTAAGGGGCAGAGACCCCGGGAGCTCTTGGGTTTTAACATGTTCGAGTGCTTCGGAGAGGGGGTCGTATGTCCTTATCTTGAAAGAGATGAAATATACTGAACGTTGCGTGGTCCAGGGTCGGGGCCCCCAGAAGCTCTTGGGTTTTAGAATGTTTCAGCGCATCCGGGAGAGGCTCCGGTTATCTCACAATCATGAAGCAGATGAACTATCTGCCCTCGGCGGGGTCTAGAGTTCGGAGCCTGTGGAAGCTCTTGAGTAAATAGCATGTTGAGGCCTTCGGACGAGGATCTCAGTAATTATATTCATCTTGAAGCAGATGAACTATACTGCCCCTGGCGGTGGTGAAGGTGACGGAGCCCCGGAACGTCTCAGTTTTAGTATGTTTGGGTGCATCGGAGAGATCTCCGTTATAAGCATTATCTTAAAGCGGGATGAACTATACTGCCGGTTGACAATAACAAAAAAATCAAAACAACGTATTTTTTTTGTATTTTTTTTTTTCCGAAACGTCATTTCAGCGTCCCAGACCCCTGAGGGTGGTGTCCGGGGATGTCGCACCCCTCCCCTTTTTTTGTTTTTTTTGCCCTCCCTTGCTACGCCACTGGCTTCCGATCGATGTGGGGTATTTAAGAGATGCAGTCCAAGGTGGATCCTAAGTAAACATGCTTATCACAGTGCTCAAGGGTGCGCTCCAGACCGGTCACTCAAAGCTGACGCCTGGCACAGCCGCGCGCAAGAAGGAAAGATACCATGTGTCCCGGATGGACTTGCGCACTGACGGTTCTCCTCACAATAAGGAGCGAGCTCATCCAAAGCTCTGGAGAGTCTCCCTTCAACAAGTGTGAAGTATGCATCTTGTGCACTAATTCCAAGATTGTCTTTCAAGACAAAACGACAGGCTCCCGCATTCTCAGGCTGGTCGCCGGCACATGGAGGCTGAGCACGCTCCCCGGGGCATTCATCCCTGAGCCCATAGCCAAAAACCAGCACCTGTGTGTTGAAATACGTTAGTAATTTTAACAACGACAAATTATGTGACGCGTTTGGTTGCGTCGCTCGCATTAGCCTTGCCTGCATCTTCTCGCAGCGCAGGTGTAGTAGAAGCTGTTGATCACTTGGTAACCATCCGTCAAACACATCAAGGCCCAAGAAACTATGATATGTCGGATTTCAAGGTGATCAGGTTAAGGAGGCTCTGGTTGTGGTCTAGTCGGATAGCCAGCCCTAGACCATTTTTACACCAAAGACACCCTATAAATACCCTTGGAAAGGCTAACTCCTCATTTTTAAGTGTTTACTTAACCTCAAACTAATCCACATGTTGTGTTTGTTTCTTGTTTTGGTGCCATTTTTTGAAATATGGACGCCCTCTAGAGGCAGGTTAATCATGCCAAAAGGTGTTCAAACATCCTTGGTGTGTTGGTGAGACTAAGTAGTAACATAGTGCACGAATGGATCAAAAATTAAGATAATGTCAAAAAAGGGCATTAAGTGAATATTGGCCGCCTTTTGGAAAAAAGCGCCCTCATCTTTTAAACCCAGGATGGGGATTTTCGCAGACAACCCGATTTTTAATCGCTTATGTAATAAGGTTTTCCAAAAATATGGTCTCCAAAATCCACGGGGTCCGGTTTTCTGTTATGGGCTCATGACCTACAATCTCTAACATGTAATTGAAATTGCCGACTCATGTTAAACACATATGTTTGGAAATTAACGGCCCATTTGCCACCAATAGGTGTCCGTTTTCAAGACAAAAATACCAAATAATTTGTTTTTGTCCTAAGCTACATAGCAAAATTTGATAATACATAAAAATTTGTTCAAAACGGTATAGACTTTTTCGGTGTTCTCCTGCATACTTAATGTCAATTTTTTTTCAACATTTGTAAACCACATCCAACCCAACCTGAATGGGAAAAATCCGATATGCGTCGAAATTTAACGTAAACACTTAAAAACCTTCACATTAAAAAGATATCTTACTTTTGAGAAAAATTACCAATGTGTTGACAAAGGAATTGCAATGGATACTGCTATTGTGGCGTTGTATCCCCACTCCCTTACGCGTTCAGATTTCCCCCTCCACGGATCCTGCACGATTTCGCAACTATCAGGAGATTCTCCGTAGTCATATAGTTGATTGAAACGAGGTTGCAACGCTTGCTTGTTGAAAAAATTAGGTCTTAAAGGGGTAGTTTTAAGACACACACGCCAACAGAATCTTTTGTGAAATGTCATTAGCCTTTGTCGATTTTCAGAGATGATTTTCAGGCCACGACATTTGATAACGTCATAACAATTTCAGTAAGTCGTATACAACGATTACTGATTTTCCTGTCACATGCATGTAAAATAAATGGTTTGGGAAACCGCATTGTAAATAATTAATCTTTTCTGTTAAATATAACTTGGTCTATTCTTAACCTAGAACACCAGGGTTTAAATAAAAACGTTTAAGTGCATTATTCAAAAAGTGCTTTCTCTTGACATGTGACGAGTTTCGTTGAATAGCTCTATGAAATCGTCGTTAATGTTAGGGTCCATGAAGACTCCCTCCCCCCCCCCTGACAAACGGGCGTAGCCGAGCCCCGAAGTGTTAAATGGTTTATGTACAAATGCCTGAATTTCGGTCATTCAAAAAGGTTGGAAATGTAGTTTCGAAAATAATAAAAATTGCAAAAACTATTAATTTGGCCTAAAAATCGTTGGAATAATTGTTTCACTTTATTTTAAAATATAAATTATTAAATTTTTGAGTGCATTTTGGTGCAAATCGGGGATGATATACAATGGGTTAAAATTATTTTTTTTAAATAAAGTGTCTTAACTATCACTGGGTGGAGTGATAATAAAGAATACATAAAAATGCTGTCGAGCTGAAACTTTCGAGTTGTTTGTGCTTAACATGAATTTTCGTTAAAAATGTTTTTAAATCAATTATTTGAAAACGCTTGTAATATATGACAGAATCATTAAAAATTATATTTGCTTAAAATTCACAGGGTGAGCCTTTTTACATACAATGTATACAAAAAGTCGAACGTGCGAGGCTTGCTTGTTGCCCCCCCCTTAATCGCAGCATAAAATTTGAACGGAATGTCAATTTACCCCCAAACAAAAAAGCAAACGAAGCTGAAAGTTTACACTTTCCTTTCATTACAAAAAGATTATTGCCTTATTTGTTTGGGTATATTTTTAGTTTTTTTCAATTGAAAACATAGACCCACCCCCCCCTTAGCAGCCAATATAAGCCAAATGGTCAAGAACCTTTTTATATATATATTCGAATTAAAAAAGCTTAGGACAAATAGCAAATGGTTAATAGAAATCTCATAATCCAATATAGCCAAATGGTTAAGAAGCGCGTTTTTTTAGATATTTTCGTCTTGCAAGAACATGTGGCAGTTAAGAAAAGGCACTGCAATCAGAATACCACACATTCTCTGCATGTGACTTGCCGACCTCATAGTAACAACATATTGTTTTTTAAATTACGAAATTACTAACGGCCCATTTACCACCATATAGGTTTATCAAGTTTCAAGAACAAAAGCCCAATATACTTTTGTTTTTGCATAAAGCTACATAGCACACATTTTAAATATACTAAAAATGTTGTCAAAAACGGTATAGACGTTTCGGTGTTCTCGCATACTTAAATGGGGATGGCCCGATTTAAGGATAACAGTTTTCAACTTGATAGATTGGCTTTCACTCCAAAACCTCATCTGTAAAGTTTCGCGCCGATATATCAACCCTGTTTTGAGGCGAGAGCTAAAAACATGATTTTGTATC
>JAMKCH010016574.1:0-36714 GCA_023653785.1 Ophioderma brevispina
AAGCGGAAGGCGGCCATTTGGAAAATGGCCACCATTTTGTTACAGGAATAGTTACCAATAAATAATATTTCTCTTTTAGGTATTGTCTGGGCTACCAAATCATGTTGTGGGAGCCCAAAACCAAACAAACAAAACACATTTAGTCCATCAAAGAGTTAAATACCAGAAAAGACAGCCATTTGGAAAATGGCCGCCATTTTGTTACAGCGAAAAATCTGCGATGCCCTATAGCCAAAATCCTTCATAGAACATGCCCAAACTGTGCCACATTTCAGGATTTATCACCAAAGTGCACCAATTCATGAACATATCTACTCTACTAAAAAGAGTTGTGGGCGTTAGCTATGAAAGAGACGTGCGCGTCGTCGAACGCGGGGGTGCAAAAACCATGAAATTGTAATAATAATATCATATTTATCATGAAAATGGGGCCTGTGAAACCGATTCTAATACAACAATAACTGTGACGTATTATTGACAATTGTGGGACGGGTTTTGGGCATGACCGTGCACAAATACAATAGGCAAGCGACTTGTTGTTCGTCCACATACCGAAACGTCAGCCAGTTCAAATTTTGAAAAATCAGGCATAGTTAATATTCAATTCAGTGCTGCATTAAATGTAAGTTTTATATTTAAGGTTACTCTTCTGTTCTGAACAGAGATAGAGTCATTACGTACACCCAAGTTTTTGTAGCAAAGCAAATCAACTAATGATTGGTGTACTGTAAAATTGGTTGGGATTTGTATAACTTCAGAGGCCACGCTTTTTCAAAACGTCAATTTCGTAACTTTAAATCTTTGGTTGGTTCACAATTGCAATGATTACCATGTATTAGATCATAACTGAAGTGAATAAGCCGAATATACTTTCGTTATGTAATGAGTTCATTAGATAATGCATTTGTCATTTTCATATGTGCACGACAGGAAAATCAAAAGGCCTGATTTTCTATGCGACGGTTTTCTATGGGGTTCGATTACGATAGCAGGCAAGTTCCAAAACATGTTTTTGGTTTTCACTTTTACTTGGTTGTCCGCGTTCTCGGTCGGTGTTCTACAGCCGATCAAGTGCAAATTAAGGAAATATTTGTAAACTCGAAAAATCTCCTCCGTCCCATTTTAAACCCAGAAGACGGCAACACAAAATGACAGCCTACGTCGGCGAACAACAAATCTCACCAGACCCAAACTTACATGCCCCAAATGAAGCATGGTCAATATTGATTTGGCCCATGTGAAATTTATGTGATGATGAGTCTAAATGTGACAAGTGCAGGAGGTGATAAATAACAGTAACTATAGGCTATTGCTCTAGCATGTTTAACTAGTTTATGACGTTGACTGGCTGTCTTTATGTAAGGTTATACCAAATGGTTGCGAATCGAGGCTATTAAACGATTAACACGTATCTCAGACGTAACCCTAGCTATTGTTTCAGACCTCCCATATTTGCACAAATTCAAGTGTTTTGAAGTTAGTTGCTCAATAGAGTGACGTCACAGATGTGTAAAGAATTATTAAAAGTCCATCATTCAAGCAACTTTTAGTGAAGACAGTCCGTCACGTTGTTACTATTCTTGTAGATTTCTGGCCCCCCCCAATTAGCATCAAATGTACGATACGAGATTCAATAAACCATTTATTATTATCATATGTACGGAAAAATCAAAGGTAATTGCAAGTCGATTTAGTTATACTTGATCCCAAATTGTACTATCGTTATTCCAAGTCTTCTCTCTTCACATTCTAACCTGTGTATACTAAAAGTTTAAACTCGCATGACAAACGAGTTATGCGTATTCTTTCCGTTGGCACTGTCAGTTTGTTTTCTCCTCTTCTGTAAGAGGAAATCATGTCCCCGATCGTATACAAGTAAGGATTTATCGCAGAATTAAATTGGGTTAAAATTTCGAAAGTCACTGGACCATGCATACACTGAAGGCGGCAGAGTAGTAATCTTTGTTTGAACCAGTAGCCAAGGAGGAAGAATGGGACACTCCAAACAAAAGAAGTCTGTGGCAACTATTACTGTCACCCCGAGTTGTCAGTTTATGTCTTCTTTCATTCCTCGAGTGCGTCCAGACTCCTTCGATGACCTTTTAACGGCTTCTTACTATCTCTAGCTAGCACAACAAGAATATGACCGTAAACAACACAGTAAGACCAAGAAAAAAGTGTTGAGAAATACATACCTGATACAAGACCTTTCAAAGTTAGTTGTGAAACACTTCTTGAAATAAGCATTTCACAATCCGCCCGAAATATTATCTTTTCGGAAACCATGTCCGTGGAGTATATTTTTGGTAGGCGGAACGGGAGACAATCATGCCATGAGAGTTATCATAAAATTTTTGGAAGAATTCCAGTCAGACCAAAGCGGAACAAACCAGCATAGAGGAATAATCCACAGCACTGAAACAACTCTACTTTGGCAGATGTAACAACCATTTTTCTGGTAGAGTATTGAAACCGTATACAAATAAACCGATCAAAATTATAACGTTACAAAGAATACAGAACCCACTTGATGTTATCGATAGTGCTCCTGCAATTTTGCATAAGATACTAGACCTCCAGTTTCGGAATTCATCGGGAAATTTTCCCCGAAAAATAGATATCCACAGACCAAACAATAAAAACTATACAACACTAAGCCAAACAGCCCAAAGCAAGATTGTGAGTTAAGAAAGTACCTGTCACTCTCAATTTGTGGAGTGTTTTGCGTTCTCCAAAATAAACTAAGGCATTTCCCCATAAAGGCATTTAAACCAATAACAGCCTTAATTACGACAACTAAAAACCCTATCTGACAAAAATCTTCACATGTAAGATATGGTGATCGCTTAGCTGATGCACTGCACTAAACATCGGCTGTACACACTCCCAAATCTCTTGTTGACTCACAAAACCCTCTGCATTCTTTGATATTAGTGAATGAGGCATGAGTTATTTCGAATAAAGTTTTATTTTCTTAGGTTTATATACTTAAAAATGGGTTAAGTTTTGGAATACTTGAATATCTGTTTTACGTAGTTTCCAGACAGGTCATATTGTCAGATTTATTGGGGGGTCCCGTTGAAATAATCAAAATCTAGAAAAAAATATTTTTTATTGTTGTCTAAAAAAAGACATCCAACTGATCCGGGCTGAAAATTCCTTTCGTCAGAAATTTGTAATTGGTTTTTTTATTCAGTGGCTATTAGTTTCTCTAAATTGATAGTCCCATGGAAAACATCGCTCCTCCAACGTTGGCCAATTTATATGCCCGTTAAGTTATATAACTTTAAATCCGTCCATCCGCGATATAGAAGACTGTCATCTTTGCAATTCGTTTTTCCCCGTGCAGGTATAGTTTCATTAAATCTTTTAAGCCCCAACATCCAGGAGATAAAATGGTTAATTAATTTTTGGAAAGACTCAATAATATTGTGGTTTAACCAAACCCCGAAATAATCCAACTTGATAATGCATTTAGGTTCGATTACCTTTCAAAACTACTTAACGAGATGTTTTTCATACCCTGGAATATGGAAACATCCAAACCTTCCTAATAAGGTAACATGTAGATAGAGTTCTTCAGATTAAGTTAAATCGCAAACAGCCTAATGGTATTGTACGCACCCTAATTTTCCTCCCAAGGATAGCATTGCGAGCTCATTTAATCCATGATATGAAAGCATCCAACCTTTCCAATAGGTTATCATTTACCATACAAGGAATCAGATTTTATAAAGCCGAGAATAACCATTGGCAATTCAATACGCTTTATTTTTTTTGTTTAATTTTTTTTTTTCTCATGCAAATCTAGGATAATAAGCCGCTTAAACCCGTGGAATATGGAGGCATCTAAGCCTTCTAAATGATTATTATGCAAGTACCGTTTATTAAGATTCCTTAAACCCGTGAATAATCCAATTGGTAATGCTCTAAGTTATTTCAAACAAACTTAAGGTACCGAGTCATTTAGGACCTTGAACGTAGGGCATCCAAAATATTCCAACTGGTTGTATATAGATACAATCTATGCAGTATTTGCCCCTTAAACACTAAAATAAAACCATTTGGTAATGTTCGTTGAGGTTTGTTTCCATTTAGAGCTTAGAAATGTAATCGCTTTAAATCCCTGAACAGAGAAAGCCACCGAGTTCTTCAATTGGTTATCGATCAGGAATAGTATATTTAGATTTTCTAAACCCGAAAATAATCCATTTGGTAATGTCGTTAGGTTGTTTCCTGATAGACCGAGAGAATATATCTGGTTTGAATCCTGAACAAAGAAGAATCCAATTATCTAATTGGTTAGTTGAAGCGGTATAGTTCATGTAGAAGATTTTCGTAAACCCCAAAATAATCCATTTGGTAAAGTAGTTAGGTTGTTTATGAAGACACGAGAGAATATAGTTTGTTTGAATCTTGAACAAAGAAGCCATCAATTCTCTCAAATGGTTATCGAATAGATGCAGTATATTTCTATTTAATAAATCCAGAATATTCCAGTTGGTAATTGAAAAAGCCTATTTTCAGAACAAATCAAGAAGAGAAAGCCGACTTAAATCTCGAATATAGAGGTATCTAAGGCCTTCTGAAATGATTTTAGTATGCAAGAGTACAGTTATTAAGATTTCTTAAAACACGTAAAATAATTCCAAATGGTAGTGCATAAGCCTATTTCTTTGCAAATTTAAGGTTACGAAGCTACGTAAAACCTGGGAGCGGAGATGGCCTCCAAACCTTCCAATTGGTTTTCATATAGATACATCCATGCAGATTTTCAAATAATAAATAATTGATGTGGTTGAAAGAAGCATATTTCCAAAAAACTAAGGACATTAAGGCCGCTTCAAACCTACTGAACATGGACGCATCCAAGGATCGCAATTGGTTTTTATACAGGTACAGTTTATAGGTTATCCAAATCCTGAAATAATCCCAATGACAATGCTCTAAGCTCATTGTCATGCAGGTACAGCTTATTTATATTTTCTAACCCAGAAAAAAATCATGTGCTAATGTCTTTACTTGTCCTTTAGATTTTTTAGAGAATATAAGCTGGGTAAATCCCCGAACACAGAAGCCATCAATTATTTTAATGGTTAATCGAACAGGTATAGTCCAGTTAGATTTCCTAAACCGAAAATAATCCAGTTGATAATTTATAAGCCATATTTCAGTACAGACTACGAGAGATAGTCCGATTTAAATCTTGGAATATGGAAGTAGGTAAGCCTTATAATGTCATTATTGACAATACAGTTTAGTTAAAGATGACCTAAACCTGTAAACAATTCCAAACGGCAATGCTCTCAGCCTATTTCCCTTGCAAACTTAAGGTTACAAGCTCATTTAAACCTTGGAAAGTAGATGCACCAACCCTTCCAACTGTGTTCAGATAGATTGCAATTCATTCAGATTCGCCAAACCCCCAAACCATTCAATTGGTAGTTTCCTTAGTTTATTTTCTTAAGATTCAGATAAATTAGGCGATTCAAACTCCCAAACGCACGGTAATATAAAGACTTAAGTCGTTTTTGTAAAATCACATCACTCAGATTGATTAAGTGGAAAATAATGCTACGGGCAACGTTTTTAATTTATTCCCGTGTAATGAGGTAGTTCAAGCATATTAAAACCCTGGACAGAGATTATCTTAAGAGATATTTGATGAGGTTATCTAAACCAGAAAATTATCTTATTGGTATGCTCTTAACCTATTGCCTTGCAAAGATAGAATAAGTAACACCCAAATCATGGATACTGAAAGTATGGTCGCAAAACTCTTGTATATTATTATTGGACAAAGCTAAAATATTTATATCTGTTGGGTAAATTAATCTGCGGAATATTCTAAGCAAATTCGTCCCCATGATGACAATTTGCAAACCACCTCTCTGTAGCTAGAGTTGCATTGCAGTTTGATTTGAAATCAAGCCTATACAATCGCCATGGTTTTGACCATTTGACAGGGCGCATGTGTTTTGTCAGGGTAAGCCTTTCACGTATTACAATAAGTTAGCCCATCTTCTTTTGAGGCAAACTGATATTTTTCCTTAGCCAAGAGACATTAGTTCAAAATCGCCTTAAAGGTGGACATGGCTAATAACAACAAGCTGAATTTTTCAGGATAGGTCCAGGCATATGTGTGAATAACCTACTAAAACGTCCCCAAGAATCCAGTTGTGGAAGTTTGAACACCAAGATGGCGTCCAAATGGCCGCCATTTCCCTTTTTATCATAACTTGCTCCAGATTAGCAAGAAATGTAAAAAAGGTGTGTCTAATCATATGTTTTAAGGTACAAGGAAAATCCAAAAAAACTGTTACCTAGATAATCAAAAGCTCTACATAGCCTAAACCAAAGATGGCGACAAATAGTTAATTCAAAATGGCCGCGTATTTCAATAAATTTGCTTCCAGCTAATTAGAAGTGGTCAAAGGTTGTTTGGCTACCCAATAATTATTTACATTGTTTCCAGAGACACCCAAAACTTGAAAGTGCCTAAACAGTTGAGTCACAGCTGTCGGTGCAATTCTGCTCTCATAAACCAGGTAAAAGCATGGTTTTAATATACGTTTTTATTTAATATACAAGGAATCTAAAATGTTGTTAGATTCTCAATGACTTCAAAGGCAGTAGGCCTATACGTAGCGAAAGGGTTAATAAAAATGAAAATATACATACAAAAATTAATAACAGATTTGCGAGAAATAGATTATTATGTATTATAAATACTAAAATTAATGGATAATTAGAAGTTTTGTGAGTGGTTGACTTGGTCTAAAAATATAATCAATTAATTTATCCCTATTTGTGTTGTTTGCAGCTTAAATTATGGATCATTGTGACAATATACCAAGATGGGGCTTGTGAAGTGAAGAAGCAGTTTATACACCTCCTATTTTGCAAAAATTACAATTAAAGCTAAGTGACCCGATCAAGGTTACCGTGTTTCATTACAGGTGAGTTCTCCCTCAATGAAAAAACTGTCACCAAACACACTTGATTACAAATATGATTGAATGGTCCAGCTATTTGGATAGTAGATAAATATGTGCGCTAAATGCACATATAGGCATCCACTGTGTATTATAAATGTGGGTAAATGTGGACGTTTTTGGTTCATAACATCGAAAGAAAGAAAAACATTTATGGCACATAAAAAATTTCACTGGGTATGAGAAAAATAATACTTTCTTCTGATACCAAAAATCTCCATTTGATGAGTAAAGTGGGGAGGGGGACAAAAAGTTGTCGATTCAGATCACCTACCTTCATTTGTAAGGACTATTTAATTATGGGGACATGTACCATTATTATTGCATAACATTAAAGGAAACCAAAATGACTAATAGAAAGAGGGAAAAGGTATAAAACACATTGATACAGAGTAGTGCGAGGAGTATAGTTAATAATGCAGACAAAGGAAATTTTATGTTAGTAAAATTCAAGTGGGCCAAATAAGAGTGTAAATCTTTTCAAGATAAGATATTTCAAGATACGATGCTAAAAGAGAAACAAAGATATCCTGACAGAATTTAATTGATGTGTACTTCCCACATTAATTTTACAGATATGGAATCGCCTTGATTCATCTGCCAAGAAAGCTCACATGAGACTGTAATTGTTGGGGCAAGGGACGTCGTACACTTGTGTCCTCAAAAGCATGGAGCGAGGAGAGGATGATGGCCTACACGAAGCTTTTGAGAAAAACAACACCTTTGAGACTCCATGCCGCATGTCGGAAACAGTACACCAGGAAAAAAGGTCCATGCCTCTTCAGAAAAGAAAAGTCTCCTTGTATGGAAGAAGATGATGTTCCTGTACGTCGTCAAGTATTTTCTCAGACATTTGACATAAAAAACGATTGTTTGTTTGAACTTGTTTCTAGGATGAGAGGCTAAACTCTTATAGAAAAAGAAGCAGTAAGCAGTGTTGAAACCTGAGAGTTCCAATCATCAAACTTGACCCGTTGCACGAGAAAGAAATGACAAGTGGGGCAATGATGTTGCTTGAACGTGGGCCAACTGCGTATTGACCTAGTTGCAGCAGAGGCTAAATACCATCGGCAGGTGTGCTCAATCATATTTCTTACAATAAGAGAAAATGAATCAAGTCCAATGACAACTTGCGGAGAAGCGCATTCAATAACTCTGCAAACTTCTTGATAACAACGATGAATGTCAGTATTCAGTAGAAGAACTTTCAGAACATATGTTGGGCATTCATGGATGGAAATCCAGGGTAATCGTGAAGCATCTAAACGCAAACTACAGCAGCAATCTGGAGACGACACATTATTACAAGGCATTCTGGAAGTCAGATTGTGAGTTTGCGTGACTCAGCCACCGAATCCCCATGAAAATGGATCACTGACAAGGTGCTTGATGCGAGACCAGAGTGATCGTATAATAGATATGGCTGCCTTATCCTTCTGAGCTGCACCTCAAGATTGACAGTGTCAATGACTGTGATGAATACACAACTCTGGAATCTACGGCCACATGGCCCAGACATTGATACCCAGTTCACTGTTTCGTTTCATCCACAAATTTTGGATGCAAGGTAGAAGTAGCAACGTTTCGATAGGAAATTGTATCCAATCACATGCCATACTTCTGCCAGCAGACCAGGTCCTTCATTTCACCACTCTTCTGGAATAGCTGTATACATACACCGCAGATATGGCATCACGGAACTGATAGATATCTTAATCATCTGGAGTTTTACTGATGACTACAGCAGAAGTCCAGAGGTTTAACAATCCCTGATGCATGGCGCGGAACCACCTATGACGTGGACGGTTTTTCACACAGTTTGTTTTCGACTATGCTGATGTCAGAACGTAGGCACGGTCCTGTCACAATACTTCCATAGTATGGGTTGCAATAGCTTGTGTGACTCCACCTGGGGATAAAGACACCTTACCCATCAAGCAAGCTGACAGTATCATCTGCTTGAGACCATCGGACAGCCTTTGGACAGATTCCTATAAAGACATTAGCAACCTGCTGTTCCTGGTTTGCATTCAGTTGTAGTAGAACCACTAGATACGCCTGGAAGGGTACTGGACCCTTTCTCTCTGGCACTGCAGTAGACTCCCTTTGGGTTGTTGGCTTTGTCCTGGAACTTGCCGCCTGTCCCTTCAGTGGGTGGTTTTGAAGTTGGCTATGGAGGGCAACCAATATCAAAGGAACCAGGATAGAAACTCTGTCCCTTCATCAATCTTGATCCCTCAAATCCGAGTACCATCTACACAGCTATGATGCTTTTCCAATCACAATGTGAAAAGCATGGCCTGAAATGTTGCCCTGTCACATTTGATCAGCCTTTATATCCTAAGCCGCTGAGATCGTGGCTTCCTCACAGACCTCGACAAAGTGATTGTCCGCTTTGGTGGATTTCACATACTTATGTCTACCTGCACATAGCTACATACTGACAGGCAGTGGACTGGAATCGCTATGGGAGACGGTATAACGCCACAGAGTCCGTCATACACATGCTACTGGTCCGCGTTTTCGCGTGCTGCTACGAGGCGCACATGCTTCAATCTTCTGCTCGATTGGCGTCTTGATAGACCACCATGTACTTTGATAGTAATAGACAAGGCCAATAAAAGAAACTTTACAAAGCTCTTCTTAACCATGATGGGCGTACCCCACGAGGTACTGAGATGATTGCATTACCGGCAGTTAAGCCAGATCATCTCTCTAAGTATTAGCACCATGCTGCAAGTCAGAGCAGGACTGGTAACTATGGGTACAATATATTCGGCAGTAGCTCTTCTGCAGCATTCCTAGAGCTGAAAGGACATGGATTGGAAGCTACACCTCTCCTGTGTGAGGGAAATGATTCCTCCTTTCATGCAGCGGAACACCTACATTATGCAAAGCTGCCAGGCTGTATTTGCAACAGATGGAAGGCTTACGAGAATCCATGCGTCAGAGGAGTATCCAATTGTTTCAATAGTGGCGACTTCACCTCCGTCGTAGTGATTCACCTTCTAGGAGTGGCATTTCTCTGATCAACAATCGAACATTTCCTGATGAAAACGCTGTAGCAGAGCCCCGGTCGAGGTATCACGACAGCACATTGACAAAGTGGGTCCATGCACTACCTCGGTGTGCTCCCATTTGTGATGCACTTGAGCATTCACATGTTTTCCCACGCGGTTACCTCAGAGCAACATAAAGACCATTCGCCAGTTACGACAGTCAAGAGATAACAAGGATCGCCGCACCTTTGTTGGATGGCTAGAAGCACATCACCTGTTGCAGGTTATGAAGCGTAACGTCTAGTTTGTCTTTTTCCCACCGGTCTTGTTGCCGATCCGTCTGTGAATTGTAACAGTGCTGTGGAGCTTGGAAGGAAGGCCGCATCAGCAATGTCTGGAAAGATATTTAAGAAATAACCACTACGGAGAGGTGACAAAGTAAAGTACAATGGCTCCAAAGAGAAAACCTGTCAGAGTCAGAGGAAAGAATATCGAAGTTAACCATCTCTCTTATAAACAGGATAAGTGTGTTCTGGAATCACAGTTGAGATGGGACGAGTTCATTGCTTATGAACTTGCGCCTCAGCACCTTCTCTATTCAAAGACAGATAATGCGAACGCCAACAAAAGAAGGCCATTGGTGCCCTGTGAAATCCTTCACCTCAGAAATCAAAGCTTCCAGACAAATGGCCTTTGTCCATAGATGGTGGCCATCTGCTTCATGCAGTTATTTGGCCCAAACCATCCACCTATGCTGGTGTATGTCATGGCTTGTTTCCTTACGTCCTGAAGAATTATGTGATGGTCGACAGTTGTTTTCGCTGGATATGGCGTGGAAGTCCACTAAGGTTGGGAACAGGCACGGCGAGCTCAAAAAGGAACATTAGAGACATAATATTTGAGGAATGCATGCCAACCACCCATAACAGGACTATTATTGGCAAATAGTAACCAATAAGAAAAAGATTCATACAACTTCTGAGTGAGAAATTGTAATGGCGGGAACGTGTCAAACAGGCTGAAAGTGATGCAGACAGGCTGATAGTTTCAACAGCCTCTGTAGCAGAGGCAGAGGAGACTCCAGAGCTGTCGTTGGAAATGAACTGACCTTTTGTCAGTTAGTGGCTCAGAGCAAAACTGATGCTTACAGATATAGTTCATGTTATTGCCGCAGCAAGACTGTAACGTTTGCCGATTCGCTGATGTATTCAGGATGCTATAGGAGATCCAAAGATCACCTAATGTTCTTCATGCGGTGTCGGGGTTGAGACAGTATCTGCATATTTCGTCAGGGTACAGGACGCAAGGCATTTCATATGTTACACAAGAAGCATGGACTATGGACTCTCTTGACACTTTTACAAAGTGAAAGCACCCATGAGGATGTGGAGAGAGTTGGATAAGCCTTTATTTAACGCCTACGGGGCCAGCAGCTACGACTCGCTTAACAAATACCGCCCAGGGCATTACAAAAGAGCAAGTGGTCGCAGTTCTTAACTTCGGAATTTCAGCTTAAGCGAGTTTGCCTCCAACAAGGCTGCCGTAAGCAACATTATACCGCACTTCTCACACGGTACAACAGTGGATGGGCCAACCTCTGCCTCCAATAGAATGGGGGTGGCGATTACAAGATGGAGCACTTCTGCTGTAGAAATGGTCATTCCTGTTGCCCCTGACACCTTGCTTAACATGGTATCATGTGGGTGCAAAACTGATGGTTGCAGCACTATGATTTGCAGTTGCAAGGAAACTTGGACTCTTTTGCACTCGATTTGTGCAATAAAGGCAGGGATAGTCATGTATAACACAGTGCCAGCATAGCTGATAATGAGGAGAGATTGAGCTACAGCTGTGAACTCAGATGAAGTCCAGGACTGATACAACATAATATGGTCATTAATCTTTCATGTATTGTGTACATTTAAGGTAGTTATAAGTAGTGGGTCCTCTTGTACAACAAATGTATAAATTATTGGTAGCCTAAATTATAATGTGTGGAGGCAAATTATTTGGAAAACATGGGTGGCCATTTTGATTAACTATTGGGACGCCATATTTGTTTAGGCTATGTAGAAGCTTTTGGTCACTATGATAAACAGTGTTATTGGATTGCTGTATCTAAAAATATGATTAGGACACCATTTTACATTTCTTGCTAATGCTGGAGGCCAAAGTTATGATAAAAATGGAAATGGCAGCCATTTTCGGGCGCCATCTTGGTTTTGGCTATGTAGAAGCTTGTGATTATCTGGTAACAGTTTTATTGGATTTCTTGACCTTAAAAATATGATTAGGACCACCTTTCTTACATTTCTTGCTAATCTGGAGGCCCAGTTATGATAACACTGGGAAATGGCGGCCATTTTGGACGCCATCTGGAGTTTCAAAAGTCCAAACTGGGAGTCTGGGGACTTGTAGTATGTTATTCTACACACATTTCTGGACCTATCCTGAAAAAATCAGCTTATTATCAGCCTGTCACACTTATACCTAATGCTCTTGGCCTCTTTGTCTTCAGGAATATATGTTCTATGCTGTTTATTGTACATGATTGCGATTACTTACGTTACTTGCAGACTCAAAGAAATTGTTTTTGAGTAGAAACGCATTGAACACACCAGCTCGCGCATTTATCGATACATGTGTTAGAACAAGCTAAAAACCCTTCGCGTTCGATGTATAAGAAAGAGCTTTTTTTCAGAAGGTGGCATCCGACCCACTCAGGAGGGTATGCGTTTGAGGAGGTGAAGAAACTCGTAAACCACAGGTTGTGAAATGGATAACACCCCGCTGAGGACCACACTATCGTTGGCAACATTCAGACTGCAGGGTGGTATGTGGTTAGCAGGACTTTACACAGATGGTTCCACGAGTAATTAGCTCCACACTCGCCATCAAGGGTAATTTCAAAATATATGACGGAATTGCTGTTATTTTCAACAGTTTTAAAATATACAATGAATAGTGGATAGATAGCCATATAGAAAGTAACGTTTTCAAAAGTGTCAGATAAATTGTATCCATATAAAAGTAAAACACTTTCAGAATGTGGAAGTGCTTAATCTTTAGGAGAGATTTCTGGAGTCCCTGTAAACAAAGATTAAAAAATAAACATGTCTTATGGCGGTGCAGATAATTATTTTTCGATGGGGTATGTTTTCAAATGACGGCGGAAAAATTTCTCGCTTTCAAGTTGTCGAAAATGCTGTGCCCCCTTCGACATGTCATATTAATCGCCCTAAATTGGTAACGTGGCACTCTGTGGTAGCCTATGGTGAGCATGTATTTCTAAGACATAGTACTAAGGTGGCCTATAAAGGGTCATATTTTAACTTGATCGGCTTTTGTTTAATCAACCTCATTTTTGTGGCCAATACCCATGTTTTGGCCTGCAAGGAGTAATTCATGCAACTTTCATCTCACCACGACATTAATTTTCCGATATTCAGTGTTGGCTTAAAATTGGACTACGAGGGCGCTTTCCCAAAGAGGGCGCTTTTCAAAAACTTTGAAATTTAAATTTTAACTGGTGATCCATCATCAGATTGTTGATTCATCATTTTTGAAGATTAGTGCTGGTAACACTTCCATTTTCCTGTGTATCAATTTGAAATTAGATGAAAACACTCTTATGGAATATACAGGGGTCAACGAACCTTTCTTATGTGTGGGTTAGGAGGAAATTCCAATTATCTATTTTATTAAAAAAAAGGCCTACAGTTTTAAAACAGCAAACACCACGCAAGTCAAATTTCAGCAAGGTTCCCCCCAAAACAATAAAACGCTTCAATTTTGTTAATGTAACATCACAATTTCAATCCGATTTTTATGGGAAAGCGCCCCCAGAGCTCAATTTTAAGCAAAAACGGCATTTAAGAAAACGAAAGGATGTGGTGAGATGGAAAGTTGCATGGATGATTCCTAATACCCCAAAAATGGGTATTGCCATCAAAATTAAGCAATGAACAAAACATATCGAGTTATGGGTCAAAATCAAATTTTTGCCCAATTTGGCGGCCATTTTGGATTTTTCGACGGGGCACCCTGGTTTTCGCACTTTTTTTCATTTTTTCTTCGAAACAGTGGGTCAGGGTGATTAAATCATCAAATGAGCCTGTGTTCGAAGTGATTGAAACAATGACTTCTATAGCCCACATCTCATAAGTAATAATAATAATAATAATTATAATTAATTAGTTTTTATATAGCGCTTTTATCACTGTAAAAGTCTCCAAGCGCAAAAAAGGTGAACCACAAGGTGGTTCTCGAAAGACAAGTCCGGCCGTACTGTCGCGAGACTACTTTCGTTATTATCAGATCAGAATAAACCACCAGAGTGGAAAAGTACAATGTATAGTACACTGGTGTAACTTTGAGTAGGTCGTGTTTGAGGACATCCGTAAAGATATAAAAATAGAAAACACTTTTGCAATTGTGTTGAGTTATTAGCAATTGGCAAGGTTAGTACAAGGTAGGGTACTACCTGACACCTGCTACTATCATACACCAACCTATTGCTTGATTAAACATCCCTACTAACTACTACAGCCTGTGGTTGCTTTTCATTATTCCGAAGGTCGTTAATCCGAGGTTCGTAAAAAAATCAACATCAAAAAAACCATATACAATTAAAAAATCACTAAATAATAACTAACCTTGCATTGGCGCCCATTCAGTGAGGATTCCATTTTGAAGCAAGCCAATATTCTGCCTGGTATCAAACGAGCTGGTGTCTTAAAACAGTGCAGTTTTAGCAGAATGGTAGCTTACATATAGCAAAACATCAAAAATTTGGAAAACTTAAAAAATGCAAAATTAAAAAAAAAAAAAAAAAAAAAAAAGATGCTCGGATAAGGACCTAAGGTGGCAGACCCTGGGAAGGACATAATTCTTCAGAAATATTTTTCTAAAGTATTGATATCCAGTTCTACGGTTGAAGCGGGATTGAGAGCGCTATGCGATGTCGTAGGTTAAAAAATGTCAAAGTAAATATCTAGTTTGTAATGGTATGATTGAGTGGTGGAGGATTTAGTAATGGAGTAACATAACGAAATTCGAATGGGTTTCAACTTGCCAGCCGTCGAATATCATGAGCGCCGTGCAGATCAGGTGAGCGAACCGACCAATCAAACGGGCGTCTGCCCATGCGGGTTTAGCTAGCGCGGGTCTTTGCGCGCCTTGTCATTTTCCCAAACCACCAGTAATGAGCAACACTAGCATAGGACTCTTATCAACCAAAGTCACGTTTGTTGAAAGATAATTGTAAGTTGGCAAGTTGAAATCTCATTTTGTTGTAAATATATGTCAGGGACAGTTTAGGGTGTGTTTGGTATTATTATGTGATTTTTGCTGTGAGATGGCCATAGTTTGAGTGTCGAAAGCCGTCTTTTAATCAATGTGCTGTGTGTGTATCTGTAGGTAAAGTGTGCGGAATGCAAATGAGATTTTCATTTTAGAATTGTCACTAATATTATCGATTGAATTTAGTGTCAAAATGCCGGCCCATTTTGTTCACAGAACATATAAAATTGTCTACTAAAGTATGGGTCCGTGTACATTGTACGAAGGTAGGAAAAATCGATGAATTTACCATGAATCTGTTCGATGTCCCCCCCCCCCCCCCCCCAAGTGGTCGTTTTCATGCATTAGTCATTGCATTGACTTGCAAATTTGATAAACTAAACGGCAGGCAAATCAGCATTTCGGCTGTAATCTTTCAAAACTCACATTTATGATGTTTAGCATCCTTTACGGATTGTTTCATGTAACTGTCGCCTTGTAATACCTGCGGAATTTTGTTGGGGGATGGGGGGAATTTTCATGATTGACCTCGTCTTCAGTTGAGATGCAGTCCGCCATTTTATACGCTTTAGTATACGTATGCATTGATTCGCACATTTTGTTACTCGGTAGTGGCGTGCTGGGTAGGCTTGTTGTTTTCTTTATGGTGCATAGACACAGCATAGGCAATTACGGTACGCCATGCAGGGGGTATTCAGGTTGTTTGAATTTGATGAGGTTTATGTATTTGTGATTTCATTAGGCGTTTTGCTTGATGCAAACCCTAATGTATTTGTGAGATTTTTAATGATGCCAAATTAAACGTTGAGATTTATTAAAATTATGTATGACGATGTCACTTGGGAATTCATCTTTTCCTCTGGGACTCAATCATTCTTGGAAGTAGCTTACGTCATCATTCAAGGACATCGTGAGCATGCGCGACAGTGTACCTTATTTGGAATATTGAAGTTGTGATTTGAACTGGGAATTTAAACAGATTTTGATTCGGTGTTAATTTTTTATTTATTTTAATATTAATTGTAACAGGCTATCGGGTTTTATTGTTTTTATATGGGTTCAATGTGCTATGGAATAGTTTAGGGATGGGTGGCAGGTATCAAATTCATGATGGGTTATGTGTAACATAAATTGTTGAGTTTAAATTGTAATAAATAAAGAGTATATATTTTTAGGATTAAGTTATTTTATAAATAAAAATGTAAATAACGAATTGATTAAAATATAGGACTTTCCCTGCTTAAGTTACATTAGTTGCACTATTTTGTTGTAATAACTTAAAATAATTATAATTAAAATTCAAGAGCGTTAATTACAGAGAAGTAGACGTAGATTTAAGAGAGGAAAAGGTTATGTTTAATAAATAGAGGTGGTGTTACTTTTAATTAACTTAAAATAAAGATGGATTTTATTAATATTTTTATAATTAAAGGAGATTTTTCATTATTATATATTTTTGTGAGTATTTCATGAGTGTAGAAAATATTTTAAACTGTAAGGTTAAGAGATGTTACCTGTGTGATGGCAACTATGTGTATTCTTAAGATATTGGTGAGTATTTTAAATGGTTAGGTTTTCGGATAAATTGTAAACTAGGTATCAGGCACACCTTGGTTTCATCTCGATGTCATCATGACCGGGACTGGAATGCGGTA
Organism: Ophioderma brevispina; assembly: GCA_023653785.1. Taxonomy (NCBI): domain Eukaryota; kingdom Metazoa; phylum Echinodermata; class Ophiuroidea; order Amphilepidida; family Ophiodermatidae; genus Ophioderma; species Ophioderma brevispina. Next base: position 16,951 of record JAMKCH010016574.1, read on the forward strand.
ATAGGGAATATTGGTCGATAATTATGGGATGGGAAGTGATTTATACTTAACGATTTGTAAGATTTAGTTTTTGGAGTTTGTGCAGGGGCTCTCGAAATTTAGAGTATTTTAGTTTGTGTGGTAGGCCTAGTGGATGTACTCACATCATGGCATTAGGTTATGGGTAAGGGGGGTGATGTGAGTGAAATGATGATCGACAAGGCTATCTGTTCCGTGATGTGCTGCTTTGTATTCGCCTTCGCGTTGCCGTGCCACGAGAGTCGTGCACAGCAACCTGTCATTCAGAGTTTATTATTTAAAACCTGGGCGATAGATATGTATGATGAGAGTCGAAAGATGGCTAAAATAATTTGTATTCGCTTGACTGGAATTGATGAATACCATGTTCCGAAATGGGGTTGGTGATAATTATGAAAATTGAACAATGTGCTGAGAGCGACTCTCTGGTATTCGTGTATGACACGCGTATTCTATCACGCATATACACACACACGCCAGTACATACATACACACACACACCCACATACACATTTAGTTTTCAGTGTTCCTCCACATAAATATGTCCTCCCGAATGGTTCATTGGTTGGTGACTGCGTATTAGTGGATTGACCGAATGTTACGTAAAAGCCTGTTTTAAAGTTAAAGTAGACCTTAGACGGGAGGAGGTATTTTTCCAATACCATTAACAACATGCCATTGCGTTACACTTTAACAAATTGTTCCCAGTGATGGGCCTGGATATGGAGGTAGGGTGAGACATCACGCGATACGCGATTGAAATAGAACCGCAACAATACCCCGCGATACGCGATTCAAATAAAAGTGAAAATAATAAACCTCGTAATAAAAACAACCCCAAAATATGTGCGCTCACACGGCGACGGAGAGCCACTTAACTCAAACACTCGACGCGACGGAGCGTTCTATCAAACTCATACACTCTCACGGCGCGGAGAGTGCAATCAAATACAACCCTCACGGCGGGACGGAGGGTGCTATCAAACAAACACACTATCACGGAGACGGAGAGTGCAATCAAATACCCACTCTCACGGCGAGGAGAGTGCAATCAAAACTTATGCTCTCACGGCGACGGAGAGCCACTCAATACACACTCTCACGGCGGGACGGAGAGGGGCAATTGCAATCAAATACACACTCTCAACGGCGACGGAGAGGTCAATCACAACTTATGCTCTCACGGCGACGGAGAAGCCACTTCTAATGCACAACTCTTACGGCGACGGAGAGTGCAATTTAAACTATGTGCGCTCTCACAGCCACGGAGAGCCACTCAACTTATGCTCTCACGGCGACGGAGAGGCACTCGATACACACTCTCACGGCGACGGAGGGGAGTAAAATCAAATCCCACACTCTCACAGAGACGGAAGAGTGCAATCAAAACTTATTGCTCTCACGGCGACGGAGAGCCAATCAATACACACTCTCACGGCGGCGGAGAGTTACAATCAAATACACACTCTCACGGGGAGGAGGTGACATCCAACACTTATTTGCTCTCCGGGTCGTACGGAGAGAGACATCATAACACTCTCCCGGCGACGGAGAGTGCAATTAAAACTTAAGTGCGCTCTCAAGGCGACGGAGGGCCACTCAACTCACTCACTTCTCACGCGCCGACGGAGGGTTTGCAATCACAAACACACTCTCACGGCGACGAGAGTGCAATTAATCTATGTGCGCTCTCACGGCGACGGAGAGGCACTCAATACTAATACACTACCACGGCGACGGAGAGTGCCAATCTAATACACACTCTCAAGGCGACGGAGAGTGCTATCAAACACTCACTATCACGGCGACGGAGAGTTCTATCAAACAACATCACTACCACGGCGACGGAGAGTGCAATTAATATATGGCGCTCTCACGGCGACGGGGGCCGACCCAACTCATACACTCTCCAAGGCCGACGGGAGGGTGCAATCCCACATACACACTCTCACGGCGACGTTGAGTGCTCAGTACACACCCGCTCGCGGCGATGGACGGTCACATAACCCAAATATACACACGCTAAAGAGCAACAGAGGGTAACAAAATCAATACTTTTCGGTTCGGTTATTGTGATGTCTCATAAAGGGGTTTAAAACCTATGTAAATTTATGGCCTAATATGGCCATCTATGTAAATAAGTTATGCAAATTGTAGGGATGCATGATAATGCAAACCCATTATCATGCTATCAGACAGGCTTCCCCAGGGGTTTGTTTAGCGCGGGAGCCTGGCAAATTTTTTCCAGATTTAAAAAACTTAGGAATTTTCGGGCCTTGTTAAGGGCCTATTGTGAAAACCAGATTGTGTAATTAGACTTTGATAATAAAATGATGTGTGTTTAATGTATACAATGCTGCGTAACATGTCATTGAGATGCCTTAACAAGATGCCGGCAGTGCCTAGGGGGGGCCATGTGCCCAAAAATTTCACTTGTTAAAATGATAAACATTAAATGTTGAAGTCTTTATGTATGAAAAGAAAATGTGTGAATAAATATTGTAGTACTGGGAGGGTAAGGTCTGTAGTGTCGTTAAGTGAAGATCTCCATGAAACATGTTATGGCAAAGTTCATGTTTTTTCAAAACCACCAGGTACAGTCGCAGTAATTGTAGATATTCACAAATCCACCAGTACACGTCCCAGATAGTGTCATGAAATATGATGACTTGTAGATGTTAATAAAGTATAGCCTGAAGTTAAGTTGGGTCATACAGTGTCCTTAAAAGTGGGAGAACGCGGGAGTTCTTGGCCTCCGCAAAATTTACCCATGCTATAATTGAGATCCATATAGGAGGTGGCGGCCCCAAAGATAATTAAATACAAAAGGGGCGCCCCGCTCCAGGTGTTCTCACAGCTAGTATGTGCACCTTTTCTAGAAATGATTACGTCCATCGACGTTTTGCCCTGATTAACAGTGACCAACGGATGGACATCATGATTCATTGACTCAGACAAATAAGCGGGGTATTGATAAGCAATCCGCTCGGTATGCATATGACCAAACACTTCAGATTCCTTTTCTTGGGTAAACTGCAGAGCAATTTTATATCCATTGCAGCTGAAAAAGATTTCAAGGAGTTATACAACCACCCCGATTTAGAGTAAACTATTTTTCATGCTGATGAGGAAACCAAATTACCTGTCCCTTTTCTATACTGTGTGTCAATTAACCTGACCTATATTTCATCTTATTCGAAATGGAAACGAGGTGACAAAATCATGGGAGTAAGTGTTTCCACAAACACGACCAATCTTTGTGCTAATCCAAAAACCCGTAACTTGCCTATATGAAATGCAAGTACCCGGTGCGGAATAACTTTTAAATGGATAGAAAAAGAATGTCCTACATGAAACATTATTTAAGTACGGGTCTTGATCTGACACCAAGGTTTAGGTCACAGCTTGCCAGTAACAATTTTTTCTTGAAGTTTGTTCATCTTCGTTGATGAATAAATGACGGTCAAAGTTATTGGACTCACAGAAAAAGCTCCGTTTTATTTTATTTGGAGCGAGGCTAATCGGGGTGGTCATAAATTACCGTAATGGACAATAACAATTATATCTGAAGTCCAATAAAGGACGAAGGTACTTATCAATAGCGCCGCCGTTATTTGCTGGAAGATTCAAAGTGGAACGTGGTGTACATTCCGTTGGTCACTAATATTCAGGGGAAAAGGGGTGACATTTAATTCATTTTCAAGAAACTGTGCAATACTAGACGTGAGAACACGTATAGAACTGATTTTTAGAGAGAAGGTTATAGAGAATTTAGTTAGGAAAAAATAATGCACTTCCCAGGGGTGCGTCACCGTTTGTAAACCCAGCGGGCAAATTAGTCGTTTAAGAGGCGACGTCGAAACGACGTTGGCACGTCGAAAAACAGGTCGACGGTGTTTATAAATTTTACGTCGAAAAAGCCAAATTGAATACGACGTTTACGAACGACGTCAAATACGATTTGCATTTTCGACATAAAAGTGTTTTTTTGGTAAATTTGAAAACTCTCGCGTTCTTTTCGGACGTTCCAGCCGTCGATTGCCCACTGGGAAACGCTATGAGATCTGCCCGCTAGCCTAGTGGGAGAGGAGTATGGGGGAATACGGTGGCGATATTAGGAGGTGGAAGTTTGCGCACACAGACCGAAGGATGGAAAGGAGTACAGACTTTTCTATCGATAGATTTCGGTTTATTAGGACCTAAGCTAATAATTTTGGAGGGGTGCAAAAATTGGTGGCAGTGGATTTTTGAAAATCCAATATGACTGCCCGCCATGTCCAAATCACTAAAAAAATTCTAAAGTATTCTTATAGAAGACAATTGTTTGCGGTACTCCAGTGTTTTAAGCTCGAGAAAGTGTTAATAATGTACGTTGCGTCATTACATTGCCACAAAAAATCCATTGATTCAAAAGTCAATATGCGCTCGGATCATTACAATGATCTTAACTCTTTTCAGCGGTACCTATTTATGACATTAAAGAATACATCCTGAACACCTAAAACACGTTCTGCAGTTGTTAAAAATCTATTAACAGACGAACACAATCTGCAAGTGTTATTTGAACACCTCTAGAAAACATTTCCAACACATCCAAAGACGTCAAATGTTTTGCACCATTTTGCAGATATCTAAAACCTATATACGTGATATGTGTATTATATGCAGTTACATTAAAGCCATCAGTCATTTTTTTTCAAACTCAAATATCATGTCTAAATGTAGTGTTAGATCAGATCAACACCTTAATACTTTCTTTGTGTAAAACCGACACTAAAGCATTTTAAAGCGGATCTGAACCAATGTAAAAAAATTCCGTAAACTAAGAAAACAGATTTCCGTAAATTTACGGAAAATTGTTTGAAAAACAATAACAATTAAAACAACAAAAAACATAAAAATGTTAATTTACGGAAATATTTCAAATATTTCTGGCAGCAATATTCCGGGACTTTTTTTTTGGTTCCCCGTAATTTAAATACGAAAAAATTTGTTAAAAATACACATTCTTTTTTCCGTATAAATAGAGACAATTTTGTAAAACGTACTGTCAAAGTTCCGTTAAATTGACAGAAATTTGAAATTTACCCTTAAAAATGTCTGGAAAATACTGCTGCCAGAAATTTCCGTCAATTTTTACTGAATTTTTTTTAACCGTGAATATGCCATTTAACGACGTTTTCATACTAGTAAAAGGTCCGATCCCGACTTTTATTAGTAATAATGCATAAAATCATCATTTCTTGGCAACACGGCGTGCTTATCCACTTACAGGGGTCCTTTTCACTACAACCATTCCCTACCACAGTTCAAAAAATGAACTTTGATGAAAATAAGGGACGCGATTTGTTTCCTTTGAAAAAAAATCGCTGGTAGTGGCTTTAAGGATTTTATAAAGGTGTAAATTAGGGTATGGGATAAGTATTTGCCCATTGGATATCCTTATCTGCATTTTTTTTTTGTTTTGTTGTTTGTTTTTGGTTAACTCAAAAAATTTATGATTGTGGGGCTTACAATGGCCGCATTCTACCCCGGAGAAAAAAAAAAAAAAAAAACCTTTCTTTAAAATAGAATCACCATACACTTATTTACTTAGTTTCTACATCCAAATTATGATCAAGATTTAAGTTGAGTGTATGTTCTTTGAACACTACAAACGCGTATCCTGGGTATTTTGTTTTTACAATATTGCTTAAAAAATTCAAAATTAATTTTTTAGGTTTTTTCTTTTTTTAAATTTTCGGTTTTAAATATCTTAAAAGGCTGTCATATTGGCTTCCAGGTTGATTGGTAGCATGTTAACACACCGATTGGTGTTATAGTACAGTTCCTACTGGGTTAGAGTCCAGAACTATGCTATGTATCACAATACTTGATGAGTTTGGTCAATTGAATGATTTCGGTTCATACTACTGCATTTCGGATGGCAAATTATATTAGTGGGTAATGATTATATTTGGTGTAATGGTGTGATCAAATAATATCAAGAACCGTCCAGTAATTCCTCGGCTTTAAACCTGATAAGCGCATAAAAAAATTTAAAAATGGTGTCATTTACCACAATGACAGTGGCGGCCATATTGGGGGATTCCAGAAAATGCCAATGCACGAAAGTTTGCACACCCTTAGAGAAATGATTGGCTAAGGACCTCATAAACTAAAATCGCTCAATAGAAAAAGTCTGTACTCTATTCCAACATTCCTCCTGGACAGAAGAACCATATAAACCAGCTCAAGAAGCCCATTTTTTACGTTGTCTATTGAAGCTTGTCACAGGAAGTGATTTTTGAATAGGGCGGGCGGAAAAATAGGCCTTCGTGTTCTTCGGCGCTTAGGCTCAGGCAGACGCTATCATCTGGTAGACGCTACGTTATTAACCTTAATGAATTTCTCTAATATCGGATGACGGTGACAATATCACTAACTTATTTTGTACTCATCTCAAAGAGTCCGTATCAAAACGAACCAATCAAAAATCGCACTGTAGCTTTAAAGGCACTATCAGTGATTCACAAAAAACTCAAAATATTTGAAATTTCAGAAAAACTTATAATTGGGGGCCAGTCTGTAGAATTCGCATACGTTATTTTTTGCAACTGAATACTTAACAGAAAAGGAAGAAACAACAGTGCTCAAAGATATGAATCTTCATTCAATACTTGTTTTAGTAAGCATCCGTCTAAAATGTTGATTTTGTCCTTATTAGTTGCTTTCAGTCTAGAACTTGTTAGGGTATGTTAGGATACACCTATACTTGTTACAGAATATGCACCATCTTTTTTTTTTATGATTTCTTTCTTTCTTCTTCGTGTTTCTGATTTAGCAAATCGCGGATAGTGCCTTTAATATCAGGGCGAAGTCAAATGGGAAACTATAAAGCAAAATACATCTATTTTAAGAATTATACCTCACTATTAATTGTAAATTTGTATCATTTAGTAAAATATACACCTAAAGTGGAATTTGTTTGAATATTTCACCCGTTCAAATTACACAAATATTTGAACTTTGACAATGCGGTTTATGGAGACAATGTACGAAATCGGTCTTGAAATTGCTTTTTGAAACAGGCATATTTTCTTGTTTGGGGTCTTTTTCGTGACCACGATTTACTATTTTTGTTTTCTAGTTGGCATTAAAATTAAAACAAACCGAAATTTAGACAAATAATGTGTTAATGGCATTGTGGTTACTTGCATGCGTTCTGTGATATTCTGACGCGAAAACTTAGCTTAATATTTTCTAACGGAAGACCCCCGCAGTGGCTGGTGTTTGGAGTTGGTGTCTACCTTGACATAGGGATGCACAATCTTTGCCAGAATACCACTGCCAATGACGACAAAGGTACTTTCTTGATTTTTAACCAACACGATACGTTTTTTTCTCATCAAGTAAAGTATTGACAACAAAACCAACTCCAATCTTTAAAACCTAATTTTTTCAATTGTTTTTTCTCTAGAAAGTAGTCCAGGCTAAAATGAGCTATGTACACCTGGAAGTTTAATCTCATGTGTTTTCTAGATCCGACATTTTATGAATGAATATAAGACTAGTAGGTCAAAAGCCCAAATTCCTGAACGAAGTCTCAATATAGGGGGGTTAATATTTTCGGGGGGGGGGGTCAAAATAATTAAGAAAACTCATATATTATGGTACATATGATACAACTAAGATATATCCTGACCGTGTATTGACCTAAGAATTAAGCTTATTAGGGTATTTAATTATAATGACTTGATGTAGTAATGATATCGAGGCTAATAATTTGTAGGGGGTTCACTAAAATACCCCCTTATTAAGAAATACACTAAAATTTAAATATACCAAATACCACCATTAGGAAGTAAGTAATTTGTTCATAACACCAAGAAGTCTTTTCAGTTTTTTAATTTTTGTAGTTTTGGCAAAATGCATTATTTTGGGGTGGCAAACCCTGGGGAGGACTCAATATCGACATTTTTTTAATAGTGCCTACCATATGGACGAAATAGTTGTCAGTGTGGGTTTCATATAAAAGGGGTCTTGAACGCTTTATGTTATATATGACAAAAGGGGCATCATGGTTGTAGATTGAAGTGAATGGGTCATTTGGTGTTAGTTCGATATCCAAATGGTGTCAGTACAGGCAGTGTAATTGGGAACACCCCCCCCCCCCCCCACCCACCATCACCCACACCACCACCACAGGTCCACCTCAAGTAAATGTACATGTTCAATGACATGTGCAATGAGATGGAATAAAATAAACCTGAAACCTGAAACCTGAAACAGGTAATACAAATTTGGTTTGCAAAACATTACATTTGCCCCCAGATAGAAGAATATGACACAAGATACGAGGGTGTGTGGAGCATGTCTTCCAAGAGTAGGTAACCACTTTATTCACATTCCCCATTGGCTACACGTATACCAGGCAACTAACAATAATTTTAAGCTAGCTTTAGATTCATAAACCCGTAATTTCTCATCTCAAATAATCCACGGCAATTTATAGAAAATAGGCCCACCAATTACAGTACAATACCTAATGACCGAACAATGTTGAGTAAGCTACTCACGCTACAAACCCATTAAGTAAACTACCTAAGTACCACAATTTGGAGTAATAGATAATCGGCTACTCTCTCTTTTTGAGCACCTATTAGTAAATACCTAATGACCGAACCAAAATGGTATGTAAATTTACCCTTAAATTACCCGGCAATCTCCTCGCTACTCTTTGAGCACCATTAAGTAAAATACCTATGAAACCGAAACAAAATGGTATGTGTAATTTAACCCTTAAATTACACCCAATCAATTCCGAAGGTACCAAGGAGGACCAGCAGAAAGTTTTTGGAATGAGGAATAACTCGGCAAAACTGGGATAAAGATCAGCAAATTTAGTATGAATAACATTTTATGACTTGCCTGTACCGGAGCATTGCAGTTCGTTTATCTAAAATGGATAGTATTAAATTTAAGTTAGAAGTAGGGCAAAATGCCCGCTACAATCCGAGAGGTAAGGTACATAGGGGAATAACGTACCGAACTGTTTTTTTAACTGATTTTATGCCGACAAAATACGAATACAAACACGCAACAAAATAAAGCTCTATAAATACCACCTTTTATCTAACTACAATCGAAAGTTTACATGAGAAGCAATGCCAAATAAACCACCACAACCGCACACAGTTGTTCTGACAAGACAACTGGACAGTCCCCCCCCCCCCCCTCCCCTCCCCCCTCCAAACAAAAAAAAGGAGAAAAAACTAAATGAGAAACACCATGCTGTGTGCGCCCTGAGAAAACGTGGAGGGTCTGAGAGCAGGGCACTGATGGAATAAGCACACCCGACAATTGCCATCTGATGCACGCAACAGGAAACAAAAAACGATGACATGAGCGTGTTTGATTACCATGGCAATTGTTCAACCAAAACATGATGCTAACATCTTTTTTTCATGTTCATCTTCACGTTTATACTACCAGCGACCAGAGATCAGTTGTACACTCTTGAGAAGGAGTGTGGGCATATTATCTGTTGAACGGTCTGTGACCCCTTCTTGTGGTTTAATGTCTATAAGTACTTTACTAGGTATAACATTTAAATAAAAAACATTGATTATTGGAAGATACGGCGAAGGTAAAAAAATGGTATAAAACATTAGGATCCCTAAAAAAAAATTTCCAGAAACTTGTTTAGGTAAACCGATTATAGCTTAAAAAAATCGCCGTTACGCCCGCCGTAATTTAAAGTTGCGTTTAAGCAAAGGCGTTCAAATATTAAACAGGTGGTTGCTTTAAAACAGAAGCTTTAAAACGGTAACATCGTCGTTCGATTTTTGAAGACAATAAAACTTGCTGCATATAAGGCCCTATTGGGTTTTAATTGTTTAACGCACAAAGGTCATCATGGCTTTCCGGTAGCGCTTAAGTGATACAACCAACTGGGTCTAGAATTAGTAACACCATAGTTTTTGTCATTAGAACAGAGTGCAAGGACCGTGCACTAAACACTGCTTAACTAGCTAGCCCTTACCTAGTTTAAATTCGAATCAATTGGGCGGAGTTACCGCTTTTTTTTTTTTTTGGAATTACGTTTTCTTAACTATACCACGGTTTAACTACAAACGTTAATGAACGCACATAAAACGTTCGCTTAGCTTAAAATCGCGCTAAATACTTTTTGGAAGCCGGGCCCTTAGAAGCTTTAGCCTCTATTAAACCTTCACTTAGTTTTGGGTATGCTAGACTAACAAATTCCACCGACATTTAGCTATGGCCCCTAAGCCCTCATTGGCGAGCAAAATTAGAAGCTACCTTGGTGAAGGTGTGCCAGCGCCGCTTTAACCTTACTTGTGGGGCCAGAATGACGCTAGATACAGGAACATTAAAGAAACCAAAAATTAAATACCGTGGGGGGGGGTTTAGGGTTTAAGTTTGAGAAATTTCTTCAAGATAACCGACGGATCTATAATTTTTTGCTTCGCAACGCAATACTACCCCTAAATTACAACGGCTATTGAAGTTTAAAGCTAGAGAATATTTCTACCAGGTAAGATACCCGAAGAGATATAATAATTTACTTCGCACCGCATAATTACGCCCTAAGTTCATAGCCTTTAATTTAGGATTAATGTAGAGAAAATGTGTTCAAGATAAGATACCCGAAAGATAAGGTTCTTTGCTCGCATCGCATAAAAAATTTTCCCTTAAAATTCTGGCCTCTTTAGAGTTAAGCTAGAGCATATCTCACCATTAAGATACCCGAAAGAACTATTAATTACTTCGCCCGCGCATAGTACCCCGAATTACATGACTTAATTGTAGGTTTTAAAGTTTAGAGTAATTCAGCCGATAAGACAATCCGAAAAGATATTTATTATGCTTCGCCCACTAAAAGTATGCATCCATCCAATACTATGAAAAAGCTGATTAAAGTGTTAAGATTAAATTTTAAAAAAAAAAAAAAAAAAAAAAAAAAAAAAAAAAAAAAAAAATTATATTAATAATATTAACAAAAACATAAACTATACTCAAACCACGATCAAATTAATAATTACATAAATGGATCAACCAAAAGCAAATTTTGGAGTTAAGCATGGAATAGCACCTCCAAGTACGATACCTGAAAGAGACATTAAATTGCCCAACGTTCAAGTCCGAAAATGCCACATAATAAAAAATATCCCCTGGTAAAATTATTTACAGAAAACCGTTGAAACTACAATCAAAGTGGATAGTGAACGAAACGAAAAGCTTAAGACTCACAGCCGTTGGTGCACCTACACGGTTCAGCCACTTTTATCAGAAAACATAAAACGATATTAAGTCGAAACCATCAATATTATTCATAATGGGAAAGATAAATCTGTAATAATTACTTAAAATTTGGCAATTGCAGAAATAGATTGCCCTTGGTTTGAAAAAAGGCAGAACAAACTAAGGAATTGATGGAAAACTCTGTTGGAAAATCATTGTCGGCATGATATGTGCTGTATCTAGGCATTAACTATAATTGGTCAGAAATTATAACTAGTTGAAGCCCTCCAATTATCATGTCTTATTTGACAATAATTGTATAACAATTATAATTATAGACCTTAAAAAAGTTTTATTAACTTTTTATAAAAAAAATAAAAAAAATAAATATATTTATTATATTTCATTAGAATCCAATAGGGCGGCTATGAAACGAACGATCGGGGTCACGCTGTGGAATGACTATAAGGTTGGAAATGGCTCATCAAAGTAAAATACCACGAAGAGACATTAAAGTTCCTAATGTCCTACATCTTGTCAAAATTAGTTGCACCCTTGTGGAAATCAGCTCTTTTACATGGACATAATAAATTCGAACCATTTTGAAGTTACGAAATTGACCTGGTTTTGGGTATCAAGCTTGAAGCCTTAAGCTAACCCCTAAACCCTCCCCTTCCCCCCCGATCAATTTTGATACGTGTTAGGCGTATGCGCAACTGTAACACAATTTCAGATTTCAACATTGTTCCGGGGGAGAGGGGTACGATTTTACTGTACGGTAAGAAAATTGTGCCAACACTTTGGCAATATTGTTTTTGTGCGTGGAAAAAAGGTGTCGGGTTGGTTACTTGAAGGACTGTCACTTAAAAATGAGCCTTTGATGTTAACATGGATTTTCATGACTGGTGTAAATGTGATATTCTTTCAAACGAACCGTATATTTGCAGTATCAGATATTTACACTTTAGCAACAGGTCACTTTAAATCCAAACAAGCATCTTAACACCTTTTTTGACTCTTAATGCATTAAAAGCATGTAATTCACGTGTTTTTAAGTCATCCAAGGAAACCAATAGTAAATTTGTATTATTTCTCGGTTGGGTGAAATTAATGTTGTAGAAAGAAACATTCAAAACCATAATGAAGAAAATAAGTGGACTAAAATACATTAAATAGCAAACATAGAGGCTCATCATTTTCATTATACAGAGTCCACAACATGCATATTTTGAAATGGTGGAAGTCTCCATGCTGAAGCTCATAAAATGGTATAAACTTTAATTCAAATAAAGATTTTCAATTAATAAATGTGTTGCATGTGTGTAGATATATATAGGTGGGTGTGAGCATGGGTTTGGTCGATGTGCGGCGCACTCTCGGTGCATATGACGTGTAGAGAGCGTCGAGTGCGTCTGCGTGGATGTTTAAGAGATCGTCGTAATTATGGTTTATCATTCGTAATACATGTCTAATAAAAAAGACCGTGACCTAAGTTCCAAATACAAAATTTAGATTCTCACCGTAGTCAATGTCCCAAACTTAAGCTCAAAATGTCTAGAGTAAAGCATTCCATTTATAAAAAGTAATTAGCCATGGGAAATAATAACACCACAATGTTCATTGCATTAATTTCAAAACCAGAATGTCATGAAAATCAAAAAATGAAAAAAAAATGAAATCTCACAGATAACCGATTATGAAGATGGGGAGGAGGAAGAAATGAGATCGGAGTGGAGGATTCTCATGAGGATGTCGTGTAAGTTACTGGAGGATTTGTTGAGTATAGTCTATGAGATATTATTCCAATTCAACGCCGTATTAACTTCTATTCCAGGCCTACCGCAACCTTCTTCGTTAATGAACTTGCACAAGGCAACCTTTACGTGCAAGCTCGTTCAATGAGATTATCCTTGATCCTACGTCTGGCAACACAGCCTCTCTGGCCCCAAGTTTCTAAATCACGTAACATTAATCGCTGCAAAATCACCAGGCGAGCAACAGTTCATCACTGCACTTTTGGAAGTTTCCGCGCAAAGTGATTTTCATAATTTGCTAGTTCCTGAATTGTATTACTAACTTTAAATAGTTATAAATGGTGTCCTAAAATGAGATAAAGTTGCAAAGCCATTGTAGTATAAATCAAATTTTGAAAAAACTGTGAAATGCCAAATATAAACAATTTTCGGTCCGACATATAGCTGGAACATCAACGCAATCGCACCACGCTGTTTGTTAACAAAATTGAACTCCATTGTCCTGGGCTTTTCATGGTGCATAACTCCCCATTTCATCAACACCACAGCTGTTGATTTGCAGCCGAGTCGCCCCGGAAATAGTCATATCGACCGACCCTGTTAACAACACGTCCCATTTCTCGACCTTCATTACCGTTACAATAGTATCTTGTAGCGTCCCGTTTTTTAGTAGGAACTTGATTATCAAATGCTAGTTCCTGCCTGTAGTACCTCAAATTCCTGTTAATTTGTTAATAATTTTTGAAAGCCAATATTGGTACTGTTCAATGATAGCGGTCCTCCGCCATGATAACTTACTTCGCTAAGGAACATTTTCAAAGTTTTTTTGGTTTTTTTTTTTTTTTTTGAAAGAGTATCTTCACTATATTTTTACGCAACATAAGCTCCAATTTGGATCAAATTGAAATTTATTTCTTGATTTGAAAGGATGACCAACACGATGTTCGTAACTAACTGCTGTACTTTTGTACAAATTTTTTGTAAAGTCAACGGATAACGAGTGGTTTTTAGATCACTAGTGCAATCTAATTAATATTCAAATTCACGTTGACTGTGGTCCTAAACCGGGAACGTAAAATAAAGACCTTTCTAGACCTCTGCGGCCTGCCTGTGTCCTACTACTCCTGTTTTTAATCTGCGCTACTATTTAAAATACTGAATATATGCAATGTAAAGACCGATTTTTAGCATTCATCAATGAATACGACAATCACGGTATTCCAGTGGTATCATACAGCGTTCGATAAATGCCCAAATATAAAAGATTAGAGAGTACTAATCAAAGAGTTCTATATAGATAGAGAGGCAAAACGTTTACTAATCTTTAGAAATTCACCGTCTCGATGTTTTGCCGACCACAAGAAAACCTAGAGTACCACCAATAGCAAGCAAATGCTGGCCCCCCGCTTTCTTCCAATACTGTGGGTGCCCACTTTGCTATACACTAATCGGATAGGATACAAATTAATGTATGTGTTAGAGGTGGCCAGGTATAATAATAGTGTACCTGGATCATTGTGCTCAGATATCTTTTTCTCATAATGCAATGCACGCTTAGGTGAAGTGTATTCATTGAGGCGGTTATTTAAATCAAGACCACTGACTTGTCATTTCATCGTTGAGTGGCCATGGTTAGGACAATTTAACCACCCAATAGCACACAAAAATCCAACAACTGATATTTGGCGGATTGTTTTGTATCGATTGACATTATGTGTGTTACAAGCACCCCAACCTATAATTATTCCGTGCAATAGTCAAAATGTCAGCGGGGCCACCAGCACGGACGCTGGTTTGGAATGCGTTTCACCCCCCCCTTGTACTACCTTATTTTATATTATTTGGCATTCGTACGTTTCCGGATTTTCAGAGCACTATTTCACACTGTGAAAATAGCACAATATATGGATTATCGTTGTAATCTACTCAATTATAAAAGTTTTATCACCTAAAACAACGAATAAGATTACTGCTTTCGACAAAATATTTGCAATATATGTTACGAAGTCACGTTCTCATACAGTTAGGCCGAGTGGGCTCAGCGGTAATTATATCAGACCGTAATCTAATGAAACGCTTATCGTTGAGTTCGAGCCCCATCATGGTGTGTTGTTGGTGTTTCTTTTTAATTTTGTGCTTTTTTTTTATTAATAGTAGATATTGTAGGAAGAATCATGCACAAAGTATAACTTTTGATTTGTTATTAACTTATCATTTCTCTGCTCATATCGGTCATATAGGCCTAAAATGCTTAAAGTGATTATTTGTACCTGTCTCCTAGCCGACACGATATATCATGTTTAATATGGCATCAAAGTAAGCTTTTCTTGTGTGTATTTTTTGTGCCCAATTTGGTGTTGATATCTTTAATATCCGTTCCTTTTTAATGGCCAAAACGGATGTATACTATTTTTTTTTCGACTTCGCGCACAACTCTTTGTCAAAAGTATGGGCACACCTTGTGAAATCAGCTCTTTTACAATTGACATAATTCGCCATTTTTGAAGGTACGAAATTGACCTTTTTTGTATCAAGCTTGAAGCTACTAACCCCTAAACCCTCACCCTTCCCCCACCGATCATGTTGAGTACTGTTAGCGCACTTTAACCAATTTCAATTTCAACATGTTCCGGGGGAGAGGGGAAACATTTTACTGTACGGTAGAGAAAGTGTGCCACACCTTTTTCCAAGATTGTCACATCGGACAATAAATAAACTTCCCGCCACAAACATATTCGGATCAGGACTTCACCCAAGTACGATACCTATTGGGCAAGGATTGTATGCAATTCGAAATAACAGAAACGTGCAATAATGAAAACATAGACCGATTTTATTTGGTCACTTATGCATAATGCCGAGTGAATTGTTTCACTAGTGGAGAAGTGAAGATCCCAATTTAAAAAGCCGAAAATAATCGCGAAATAGTGTAATAAAGAATATTGAGAATTTCCAAAAGAGGGCGCCCTCAATTTTGTAGAACCCGGTTTTCCTACATATTTAGAAGGCATACTGCTCTGAGGGGCGGGGTGGTGTAGGGTGGGGGGTCATGTTGTAAGGGGGGTTGCCGACAGCCCTGAAGTGGCATAAAACGCATATGCCGACTTTAGGCCAAAAAGAATTGAATTTGGTTCTTTCTTCCTGATCGTGCAACTGCCCGACACAAATACCACAGTGCATGATCTTCCTGGTGAATCGTTTAACGATAGCAGGCAATACAAACCAAATTCTGCCGGTTCTTGTTTCTTTACTGTTTAAGTTAACAAACAACATTCGCGACCCATGACAAAACTTGAAACTCTATTTCCCGGTAGGGTGTGGACTAACAATCACGAACCAGAAAATTCTGAGAGACAAGCGATTGTAACCTTCACATCACAAATGCAGTAAAAGGTGTGCTAAGCAAAAAACTGCCAATGTACCCTTAAACAACCTAGTTAGGTTCTGACGTCTGACCGTATGTCGAAAGATGCAGTTGCCTACAAATGCCACTTCTATGTATCATCCCTGTCGGTAAGGATCAATCGCCACACATCCGTTTACTTACGCAATTATTCACTACGCGGTTAGACGCTGACGAGCATGGATCTGTGGAGTCGCTGAACACACACATAATACACAGCACATTGGTATTGTAATATATGCTACCCGGCCCGAACCTTACCACATGACTGCCCGAAATGACAATGGACCATCAAACCCATAAATGAAAAGTGGACCAAAAGAATAGGGGAATCTTTAGTAATACAGTTCTCCATGATGCACCGCGTTCACAACAGGATCGCAATTACTGAGTTGTGATAAGACTTTATTTGCGTATCGTACTATGCGCTGTGCTGGGCGCGCAGATCGAACCAGGATTAGACCTGACACAGTAACTTAACAAACAGCCTTAACCTACCGGCAAACTGCACAAGTTGTATGTATCACAATGTTAACTTGTCAACCTTTTAGATTTGGACATTTGAAGGCAGACTAGACTAGCAGAATTTGACGCTACGGAAATAATTATATTGAAATGGAGGTCATAATAGCTGAAAGTATTATAAAATATATATATAGGAAGAATTAAACAAAACTTACCTTGTTCGCAGTTTTATGATTTTATTTTCGCATGTTTTGCCGACCACAATAGAAACCTAGGTACCAACCAATAGAAAGCAATGGGCTGCCTCCGCTTCTTCAAATACTGTGGGTGCCACTTTGCATATACACTAATCGGTTAGATACAAATTAATGTATGACGTTAGAGGTGGCCAGGTTGAATAATAGCGTACCTGGATCATTGTGCTCAGATACTCTTTGTTCTCATAATGCACATGCACGCTTAGGTGAAAAGATGTATGCATTGAGGCGGTTTATTTATCAAGACGACTGATGTGTCATTCATTCGTTGCGTGGCTGGGAGGGAACAAAATGACACCCTATGCACGACAACACACACACAAACTGATATTTTGGCGGATTGTTTGTATCGAATTGACAGTATGTTGTATCAAGCACCCAACTGATAATTATTTCCGTGCAATATTCAAAAATGTCAGGCCCAGAACGGACGAATGGTTTTGAATGCGTGTACCCCTGGTACTAACCTTATTTTATTATATATTGGCATATCGCGCGTTTCGATTTAGAGCAACTATTTCACTGTGAAAATAGCACAATAGTATGGATTACCGTGTAATCTACCCAATTATAAAAGTTTTATACACTAAAACAACGAAATAAAGATTACTGCTTTCGACAAAAATATTTAGAATATATGGTAAGAAGTCACGTTACTCATACAGTTGGCTGTAGTGGTCAGCGGTAATGATATCACGACTGTAATCTAATGAAACGCTGTATCGTGAGTTCGAGCCCACTATGGTGTGTTGGGTGTTTCTTTTTTAATTTTGTGCTTTATTTTTTAATATTAGGATTATTGTAGGAAGTAATGCAACAAAGGATAAAGCTTTTGATTTGATTAAACGTTAATCATTTCTCTGCTCAAAATCAGGGTCTATAGGGCCTAAAATGCTTAAAATTGATTATTCGGGACCTGTCCTAAGCGTAACAAGATATAATCCCCACCCCAAGGTTTAAATATGGACATCAAAGTAGCTTTTCTTGTGGTATTTGTGCCCCCAAATTGGGTGATATCTTTATCCGTTTTCTTTTATGGCCCAAAAAAACGGAATTTATACGATTTTTTTTTCGACTTCGCGCTACACAATCTTGTCAAAATTAGTTGGCACACATTGTGGAAATCAGCTCTTTTACATTGACATAATTTCACCATTTTTGAAGGTACGAAATTGACCTTTTTTGGGTATCAAGCTTGAACCTAGCTACCAACCCCTAAACCCTCCCCCTTCCCCACCGTCATGTGATACTGGTTAGGCCACGTACCACATTTCAGATTCAAATTGTTCCGGGGGAGAGGGGGACGATTTTGACTGTACGGTAAGAAAGTGTGGCCCACACCTTTGTGCCAAGATTGGAGCAAATCGGGGACATAAATAAATTCCAATTCCGCCAACAAAACATTTCTGATCAGGACGTTCACACCGTACGATACCTTCTGAGCAAGGATGTATGCAATTTCAAAAAAACTACCGAAACGTGCAATAATAAAAAATAGACCGATTTTATTCGGTCACTTACGCATAATGCCAGTGACTTGTTTCACTAGTGGAGAGTGAAGATCCCAAATTTAAAAAGCCGAAAATAAGCGCATAAATAGTGTTAAGAGATATGAGATTTCCAAAAGAGGGCGCCCCAAATTTTGTAGAACCCCGTTTCCTTACATATTTAGAATGCATACCACACCGTAATTTAAGACCACAACTGCAGTGGATAACCGAAATGCCGACTTTATGCAAAAAAGATGATTTGGTAGTTTCTTTCGTGCACTACAGAAATTCACGCCGGGTAGTCAATGGGGAACGTTTACGATAGATGCAAGTACACACCAAGATTGGTGGCGGTTTTGTTTTTTCTTGTTTAAGTTAACCCATAAAACTGAAATGTTCCCGGTAGGTGGACTACAACCGAACCAGAAAATTCAGAGAAATTGTAACTTAAAACAATGCATAAATTTGGTACAAAACAACTTGCAATTCACTAAAACCTGTTAGTTTTGCCTGACATGTACAAGATGCAGTTTACCAAAATGCCCTTATATGAATAATACCTGTCGGTAATGCCACCACATCCGTGAAGTACCAATTATTCGCCTACGTCTTTAGAGGCTGCAGCGATCTGTGAGTCCTAACACACACTATACAGCACATTGGTATGTGTGTAAAAATAAGCTACCGCCCAAATGAATGGAAAAAACCCATAAAATGAAAAGTGACCAAAAGAATAGGGGAATCATTACAGTACATAAATTTCCGATGCAACCGATTACACACAGGTCGCAATTACTGAGTTGAATAAGATTTATTTTGTATGAACCGTTATGCGTGCTGGGTGCGCAGATCGAACCAGGATAGAACTGACACAGTAACTTAACAAAAAACCTTAACCTACGGAAACGCACAATTTGTAATGTATACAACATGTAACTGCACCTTATTATTATTTTAAATTAAATGTTAATTTTTTATCTTTTTCCATTTATTAATTTATTAAATCATTAATAATTGAATGGAGGTCATAATAGCTGACAGTATATAAAATATAATACGGAATATTCAACAAGAACTTACCCACCTTGTTCGCCAGTTTGATCTTTATTTGAGTAATGGAGAGTTTGGGA
>JAMKCH010016575.1:0-24706 GCA_023653785.1 Ophioderma brevispina
ACACTGTACGTAGGTGGAGGGGATGGCTTATTCTGCCAAGGTTTTCTGTGGAAATTTGACTTTGCCGAGGAATAGATCAATTTATGCGTGAGTGCATAGTCATCTGCGATTGTTGCTGCTTTCTCTATTGTTTCAATTTTACTAGTCTCATCAAGGTGAGTCTTGATATCAGCATGTACACATTGCTTAAATTCCTCTATCAATATCAATTGTCTCAAACTCTTAAATCTTCTTTCACCTCCTTAGCAGTTAACCAACGATCGAGCAACTGTTCTTTAGTACGTGCAAATTCCACATGTGTCTGGTTTGGTGTCTTTTTGGTACCCCTGAATTTCTGTCTATAGGCCTCAGGCACTAGCTCATAGGCTTTCAGTATGGCCTGTTTAACTTGATCATAATCAGTACTAGCCTCAATAGCCATGGCAGAGTACGCCTCACTGGCTTTGCCTACGAGAACACTCTGAAGTAACAAAGTCCAACTTGGTTTTGGCAATTTTAATTTTGTGGCAATTTTCTCGAAGTGCATGAAATATTTATCAACTTCACTTTCCTGAAATTTGGGTACAAGCCTAATATGACGGGTTACATCAAAACCAGACGCAGTAGAAGATTCACTCTTTTCTTTTTGTTGCAACTCTAATTTCTTAGTTTCAATTTCTTTCTGCATTTCTATTTCTTTCTGTCTAACCTCTGCCTGTATCTTTTGAGTTTCTATTTCTATTTGTACCTTTTCTTGAGACTGAATCTTTTCCTTTTCAATTTCTACTCTTTCCCTTTCTTGAGATTGAATTTTCTCTATTTCTAATCTCTCTTCTTTCTCTGCTTGAATTTTCATTTGTTCTACTTTCAATGCTAAAATTTCATCCTCTACTGGGATTACCTTTTCCAAAAATGATTGATCCCAAACTTCATCGTCTACCCATGTTTGGATGATCAAGTTCTTGATAATTTGTGTCCTATTTACTGATTTACCACCTGCCTCAATTATATTTGAAATTGCCAAAAGATCTGCCTTTCTTAATTGGTCAAACACATCCCAGTCAGCTGGCTTCTTCACAAATTCTTGAGCATTAAATGCCATTGTGATTTAAACTATACAATCTAATTTGCAAAATTTAAAACAACAAAATTTGGGTAATACCAAATGATATACAGTTCATAGAGTTTTTCAAAACAATTTGTGCTACAAAAAATTTCTACAAATTTTGTTTCCCGGACAACGAGCCCCCAATTTCTGTTACGAGACGTACTCAAGGTCAGAAAAGTAACCTCCCGAGGTTCATAAAACAAAATTCACAATGACGATTTGTAAGAAGATTGACTTGACCAAGATGTAAATTCAAAGTAATGATTTTAATACATAAATTAAATCTAATCAATCAAACAATATACACAATGCACAAAATTATTATCTATATTTCTTACCTATTTAAAAAATCAAATTAAACACACAACCTCACATCAATTATACAGTTCTCAAAGTTCTTGTTGGGTGCGCACCAGTCTCTGTAGAATCAGGTCCACATAAATCTTGGCGACACAATTCTTGCTGGTATAGATCAACTAGTTTCGCGAAATCGCAAAAGTCCTTTTGGTCTAGACCGGCCGATTAATTTGCAAACTCGTAGACTTGAAGAACAACTGGAAGTATAACTGCAGCTTGATGGTATAACATTTGTCCATACAGGTACTCAGTGCATTAAAGGTGAATGTCACTGGTACAGAAGAAATATCATGCTGGAATTTTAATGTTAACCTTCTTGTTTTTTTTCCAAAGGCACAAAGTTTGCTGACATTCGGACAACTTTCAAATTATAATAACATGATTTTATAAATCAAATGTTATGAAAGTTCTCCACCTTCTGTTTGAGAGTTCTACACTCGATTAAATCTCTTGACACTGGCAAGGAGAAATAACTTGCAGCAGAATTTGTCCTAGCAAAATAATCCCATGATGCAACACAAAACAAGCGAAGACAGTCGAATTTCACAATCCTTCTCGTTCGCTGAAACATGTTCGGAGGACGTCCACATCCTGTTCTCGAAGTGTTTTGACTATCCCCCGCAATTAACACAAAGCTATTGTTCATCACAGTGTGAAAACTTGCTTCCTATAGGTTAAACAAGAACCTCTATTCAATCTTAGAATGAAGATGATAAGACACTATTGTCCTCTATAACTGTGGACGTCTTCTGACATGTTCTTCAGGATGTTTCACACACTAGTCCACTTAGAACTAGGTTTTTCCAATCAGATAAGTCAGCTTATTGCACAACACATATTGCAAGTTCATATTTTCCAGTTCTCCTCACTCATAATTTTATTATTAAATTTTACATGATTTAATTAATATAATACAGAAAATAATTATAATATTCAGGAGTCTGTCCAAGATGCACAAAAAACAGGCTTCGTGCGATTGTGACTTTCAATCTGTTTATATAATTTAAGAATAAAAAAGAAGCACCTTTTATGTAGTGTGGAAAGACTCGCGAATAGCTGACTCTTGGGCCGAATTACAAAGGAATCTATTTAAGTAATGCAATGGAGAGGCGGGTGAAAACAATAGTCATCCGCAGCATCATCACCATGGAACTTTAGTAACTAATTACTGACGT
The DNA here is from genome assembly GCA_023653785.1 of Ophioderma brevispina. NCBI lineage: Eukaryota > Metazoa > Echinodermata > Ophiuroidea > Amphilepidida > Ophiodermatidae > Ophioderma > Ophioderma brevispina. Next base: position 2,620 of record JAMKCH010016575.1, read on the forward strand.
ATGGACGTTAAGCCCCCAATGTTAATACCGTATCTTCATGACACTATTGACACAAGGGTTGGTGTAACATGTATGACTAATTCTCCTTCTCCCCATCCTAATGTTAAGTGTTTAGGTATGCAAAAATAATATAAACAGCCTAATTTATGTCATAAGCTAAATTCATTAGTGCAGAGTGTCCCTTTTTAAATAAGGACTCTTCTTGTTTTCTGTACTTTTGTTTCGAATTAAATGCTAACTTTCTTATCAAGCATATAAGCTCTGCTACCAGCTGCCATTTTTGACCAATTTAGATCAGGAAGATTCTGCAAGTAATTTATAACCAGATTATGTGGTCCTTCACAGAACTCTGTTATTTTGCTGCCAGATACAACAAGGGCCCATCTGAATGTCCACAAGTACGTCATAGTCACATCATCTATACAAGGAACAAAATACTTTAGGCCACGGGGGCTTATTTGAGCAAATTCTGCCAAAAAGTAGCCCTCGTAGTACATTTATACCATAGGCCAAAATCTTCTCAGGGGGGCTAGTTTTGCTGAAAATGAGGGCCTAATCGCCTTAGCCGCGTGTATTTTGCCCGGGGGAAAATTGGGTAGAGGTGTGCGTCGCACCGTGTAAAAAAAATCGACCCATGTTTATAGTGACCAAAATTATACAAAATATTACCCATTTCATATAGTTGGGTCCGAAATTTCGACCCATTACATAGTTTGGCTTGAATTTCGCACGCATTTGTTATAGTAAGCTTACAAAATTCGGCCCATTTTAATAGTAACGTTTTCCAAAAGCTCAGAAAATCACAATTTTTCACTGTGAGTTTATGAAAATCAGAAATTGACCCATTTTTCATAGTAAAATGCGACCAAAAATTGAAAAATGGACCCATTTATATTGTAGCTATTACCTCAAAAATTACCCATCTTATATTAGCCTGGTGGAAAAAACGACCCCCTGTTATAGTAAGGCGTGAAAATGTACCCATTCGGCGGCACATATGTACCTACCTCGTTTCAACTGAGTACCCCCCCCCCGGGGGTATTTTGGCCCGGTCAATAGGCGTGGTAGGACCCCATATATTTGAGAAATGAGACTAAATTTGAATAAATACGTTCTCAGCAGCTGGGGATTTTTGAAATGGCACGAAAATTGAATTTTCAAATGCATTTTTCTCCAACTTTCCTCCTACGAACGAAAAGTTCGCAGAACAGAATTGCTTAAAATGATGTCTCTTGGCCGTATGGTAAAAATTGAAATTCATCAAGTGGTTTTGGAGGAACTCAGTCAGGCATATTACCTAACACCACTAAACAACAATATAATCAATGAGTTGAGGCTAGAAAATGCACTAAGTCCAAAAGAAGTGGCGATACGTCATGCACCAACACTCATATTGGCACGAATCGCTGGCCGGGCCAGCGACTCCTCGTGGCTTGCCATTCCTGGTCATATGGAATGGTGGGCCGGAGGCCCGGGTTCGAAGCCCGCCAGGGACGTTCAAGTTTCTTTCGCTCTATCCCTTTACCCCTTCCCTTCCTCTCTGGAGATAGGCTAGAACCGAAATGCAGTTAGGGTTAGAAGAGACACTGGCACATTTGGAAAAATATTGCTCCCTCAGATTTTTTTCAAAATCGATAGTTTTGCATGGGTTGGTAAAGCTTTTATATACAAAAGCCCTCACCCGAAATGTATTAATGACCAAATCAGCTTCCTTATGGTAACGGAACGATTTTGTAATTTCGCGTCGCCGGGCCGGCGAATTCAGCAGACGATGAAAATGGCGTTTAACACAAGCACATGCAACGCATACATTTTTCCACGCGATGCACACTGTTTGACCGTCTATAACTTCCTTTGTGGTTTTAAAGGCGGTTAATAAGTTAGTAAAATCGGTAAACCCGCCCCTCAATTGATTTTTAACGGCCAGTGTCTCCACAAGAACTTCCACAGCTGGTAGCCAATGAAAGTCCGGCATGATTCCGCGACTCGCAGTGGTGGAAACCACGAAAGCAACCAATGAATTGCCGACAAATTTTTAATTTAAATGATTTATTGGAAATAGAGGCCCGGGCATAATGGGCAAAATGTAAATGGGGCGGAGCTGAAAAACGTACACAATGGCCCAAAAAGATACTTCTGCCTGGAACTCAAAACTTTCCAGTGATCTTTTCCCGTTTTCCATAGATCGTAATCGTCAAGAGCAAAATTCAAATCAAAAGCGTGAAAGATGGATAATACATCATGGAATTTAATTGCCGCGGATGATTCAGTTCAGGCCGTAGCGGAGGGATTTATTTTGGGGGGTGCGGGACTTCGAAAAAGTGGACCTTTTTTGCCGAAAATGTGGGACCTTTTTTTGCTAAAGTCATGGGGACCTAACCTCCTAAATGTCCTTTTTGGGACTGTTTGAACCTTTAATCACCAAAACTTGACTTTCTTGTCCAACATGTGTCCTAAAATTTGACCTTTTTATCACAAAATCAGTAAAAAGTGGACCTTTTGCCCCTTTGTGGAATTTGGGGGGGGGGCGACCGCACCCTCCCCCTCCCCCCCTGCGTACGGGCCTGATTCAGTTAATGCTTTGATGGATTCTGCAATCAGAAATCAGGACAATATAGTATGTCAATGCCATGCCTGCCTGTCTTACTGTCTTACTAAGAGATGCCGCCCGTGCAGGTCTGTTTCTATGAGTTGCAAGGCTTCATGTAAGTGTGGAAGAAGAGAGTCCTGTCAAAACACAAACAGTAAGGGTTTGTTCTTTTTCGTTTGTGTGTCTCAGGTTTATAATAAAGGTCTACAATATGATTGATTATTTATAATATGATAAATATTCCAGTATTCTCGGATAGTTTAATTTGGTTTCACATCCCATTGCGATGCCGCAAGAATTATCACCACACGAAACCGGTGAATTCCGCAGAACGGTGACCACCTGTGCGCGGGTACATGTGCTACCCCACACTGTCCTGACTGTACCCGTACCCCAGCACCAGGCCTGGGTCGCTAGCCTGTCGAGAGGTGCAGTTGGCCATCACACCCCATGTAAAAGCCCGGTAAAAGCCCATGTATTGATAATGAACCATCATTGTAAATACCTACTCTAGGCCTATATCGTTTTGTTTAGAAACATTTATTTTTTTTAATGTCCGTGTCATATTCCCTACTGCCTAGGATACAAAAATGGATAGTCTGTCTATTCGTTGAGAAAACATTAGCCTATTTCAATGTAAAATGTCTATCAATATGATCACTCATGTTGGGGACAATGTTTGCTCATTTTTTGCTCTGGTCAAGTTCTGTATGAGGAGCCGAGCGAATTTCGCCTCCTTTCAAATAGGGTGTCTTTTTTCGAGAGTAAGTTTTCTGCCTTTTGCAGTCCCGTATCTACGAACGGGACCGGCCGAACACCCGGTTCCTTGTTTTCTTGCGGGGGGGACACCAACCCCATGAAATAATGATAACAGTGCGCCTGCGGCTGGCAAGTGTTCTGTTATTGCCGTCATGCGTTGCATAGTACCACGCAGATTCGCATTGGAAACTTTCTTCTTAAAAGATTAATTTTTGGGTGTTTTGGTTGCCTTAATGGGCTAAATAGGCTTATATCATTATTTAAGATACTAAAACTTTTGTATATTTTCATAACACGTCGATTAACAACTCATACTTGGAGGAACATGAGTGAAATCTAAAATAAGCTCATTTGAGTGTATTTTTTTGCCATCGATGTTCTTATATCAAGCAAGCTTACGCAATCTAACGTCAAATTATTTTTAAAATAGCCCTTTTGTTTCTGATGAATGATTTTTTTTAAAATTAGTAAACAGCATATGTTGGTACCAGTAAACTCTTCAGATATTATCGTTTAAAGACGATTTTATTAATCATCTCTTTAATAATTCAATCACACATGAAGCATGCACCAAGAAATCCCGATAGGCGGTTGCTTTACAGGACGAATACGGCAGATTTCAGAAACTGATAACGATTTTTGGAAGCACTTGTAATAAGCAAACTACAAGAGCAATTCCATTCATATTTGGCCAGTTTACTCAAAACCATATTATAAATTCCATAAATAACTTAGTTTTTAAACTCTCGTCACTGTGGGTGTTCTAAGGGGGCGCACCACTACTTCATCCACGTTTTATGTAATAACGCAAGTCGGCTAAAAAGTGCAAGGCTTAGACAAGATTCTACTGGTCATTTCTTCATAACGGGAGCTACAAATCGCATGATATCCACATGGACGATAGAAATTGATGTCAACATTGCATAACATGAGAAACAAAATCAGGTTTCATCACAAACCCAAGATACGGCTGCGGATGTGCACGGGTGGTCATTCCTAGATATGAGTGATGGGGGGTGGTAAATTCAGCTATTGCGTTTTTAATGTGAAAATAACGTGAAAAGTAGATGGTCAACACCATATTCAAGCAATATTTCTAAAATCTTCAGAAAAAAGCGCTTTATTTTGATACCAAACACGATGTCTCAAGTATTGCAGGGAGTTGTGTAGTGTAACCGGGACCCGTACAAAAATGCGTGTATTCCTATGGGAGAGTCATTAGTGGTGCGCTCCCTTATAAGAGACGCTTATGATCGGACGTGCTCGGTGGTAAATACTACTAAATACCTGCAAATATTTGATTTTTGAGAGGATTATGATTGGTATTTCGGGTAAAAAACTGTGTGTGAGTCTCAAATGCAACTTCAAGATTTAAATTTAGATTTGAGCAAGCAGAGGTTTAGTGCAAAACTACACCAATGCTTGTATAAGACCTAAGCTATCAGTACGACTAGGCCTAGGCTAGGTTAGATCTTGAGGCTAGTAATGTATGAGTTTACCGATCGCCCTGTTGTGATTTAATATAACCCGGTTTTCTAACGTTTTTCCTGTTATTGTGTTCTTACTGATGTACCCCATCAAATACATAAGTTTTGATAAAAAACTCCGGTAAAAAATCCAAAAAATCCAACGACAAAGTAAAAAAAAAAAAAAAAAAAAGTGGTGGTGGTGGCGGTGGTGGAGGGGGGGGGGTGCACCACAGCAGTACAGAAGACCATAGGGCATATGCACTTACGTGTTAAAATATTATTGATGCGGTTCCAGTTCTGCTCCATAACATTATTATTGCACACAATTAAAATTAGAGGTGCCACTCAGAACTTTTTCCTATATAAATAGAACCCTTCTAAAAATGGTTCTAAGTAGAACTAAAATGGGAACATTTTCGTTATGTGCATGCAGCTCCATTTATGTTCTACATAGGCCCTTGAAATATGTAGGTTCTACGAAAGAACCTGGTCTGGTCAGAAGCATGGATCAAAACAGAGATTCTGTAGTCGCGTTTAAATAAGGGTGTCTTTTACGAGAGTAAGTTTTCTGCCTTTTTAAGTCCGTATCTACGAACGGGACCGGGCCCGAACACCCGGTCCTTGTTTCTTGTCGGGGAAACCAACCCCATGAAAATAATGATAACAGTGCACCTGCGGCTGGCAAGTGTGTCTGTTATTGCGCGTAATACGTTGCATAGGTAACCACGCAGATTACGCATTGGGAAAACTTTCTTCATTAAAAGATTAATTTGTGGGTGTTTTGGTTGCCTTAATGGGCCTAAATAGGCTTATATCATTAATTTTAAGAGACTAAAACTTTTGTATATTTTCATAACACGTCGAATTAACAACTCATACTTGGAGGAACATGAGTGAAATCTGTAAATATAGCTCATTTGAGTGTATTTTTTTTGCACATCGATGTTCTTATATCAACCAAACTTACGCAATCTAAACGTCAAATTATTTTTAAAATATCCCTTTTTTCATGATGAATGATTTTTTTTTTAAAATAGCAGCATATTTTGGTACCAGTAAACTCTTCAGATATTAGCGTGTAAAGACGATTTTATTCATCATCTCTTTATAAATTCATCACATGAGCTGCACCAAGAAAACCCGATAGGCGGTTGCTTACAGGACGAATTACGGCAGATTTCAGAAACTGATAACGATTTTTAAGCACTTGTAATAAGCAAACTACAAGAGCAATTGTATTCAAAATTTGGCCAGTTTACTCAAAAAACTATATTAGAAAATGACATGAATAACTTAGTTTTAAAACACTCGTCACTGTGGGTGTTCTAAGGGGGCGCACCAATACTTCCCCACGTTTATTGTAATAACGCAAGTCGGCTACAAAGTGCAACAGGCTTAGACAAGATTCTACTGGTCATTTCTTCATAACGGGGAGCTACAAATCAACATTGATATCCACATGGACGATAGAAATTGATCTCAACATTGCAAAAATGAGACACAAAAGCAGGTTTCATCGCAAACCAAGATACGGCTGCGGATGTGCACGGGTGTGGTTGGTGCTTCCTAGATATGAGTGATGCGGGTGGTAAATTCAGCTATTGCGTTTTTAATGTGAAGATAACGTGGAAAATAGATGGTCAACACCATATCAAGCACTATTTCTAAAAATCTTCAGAATAAAGCGCTTTATTTTATAACCAAACACGATTTGGTCTCAGTATTGTAGGGAGTTGTGTAGTGTAAAGGGACCCTTACAAAAATGCGTGTATTCCTATGGGCGAGTCATTAGTGGTGCGCCTCCTTATAACTGGGCTCTAAACAGATTTTTTTTGTTTGCCTCGTATCCACAAGTATTGGTAATGGCTTGTTTGGTCGGTCCAGGATTTGTTCAGCTAGTGGCTGATCCGGGGCCGCGTGTATCCTGTACGGGAAGACTCCTAAAATGGCCGCTATTGAGGGCTGTGGCGCTAGTGCGTCGTAACCAGCGGGGGGGGGGGGGGGGGGGCAGGGGGGGGGGGCGCAAGCCCCCCCCCACCAACGGAACCCTTGCCCCCCCCCGCCAGCCCCCCCAATGAACCGAACCTTTTTGTACAGTGTCCATTGGAGAAGGACCCAAATTAGTCCCCTCAAAAAATGCCTTGGCACCCCTTCTGCCCCCCCCCCCCCATTTGGCAAAGGTCTGGTTTTACGCCTGCTGTGGCGATTGGGAACAGTCAGGGGTTTACACCCTACTCTTATTCCACCTGACTGCGATGTACATTACAGTTGTTACTCTCTGACTTCTCGGAAGCGGAATAAACTATGCTAAGGTGTAAGCAGCTGCGCGTAACAAATCACACGTCAAAGCCTCCCCTTAACAAAAATCATTTTATTTAGGCCTACTACCGTACTTCTTGCCCTTGTTTAGTTTATCTAGGCCCTAAACAAGGAAAATATTTTGTGGTTCTTCATTTACTTAATTACCGTTTATACTTTATTTTTTGGCTAGTCACATGTAAACAAATTATTGTTTAGGCCTACTTAACTTCCTCAGTTTACTACCTGATTTCTATTTCTAAGACTATAGCAAACGCCAGCTCAAAATCCGTAACCATCTTTTCCCGCAGTGGCGTAACTTTTTCCATAGCGTGGGTGTACTCAATTATTCATATATTCCCTGATTTACATAGCGTGGTGTCCCAATTTATTCATATATTCATCATTTGCATAGAACGCTGTACCGTTTCCAGCCAACAGGTTATGGCGCATGTGCGAGTACGCGTTTCGAATGGATGACCGTAGTAAATATTTATGATTTTCAAAACACGGTTCCGTGGCCGCCTATTCTTCACCGCGGGCGTACGCTCATCTAGGTTATAAATAGAAATCTGTGGTGTACTTTTGAAGTTGCTTTGTCTTGTTTTGTTATTTTTCGTCTTGTTTTGTTTATTTTTTTTCGTCTTTGTGTTGTATTTTTTTTTAAATTGTGGATGAAAAAAAATAAAAAAAATAAAAGAATTTTTTTTAGTTTGGCGCTAATTGCATAAAATTTTTGAGTCGGCAGGATTTTCTTAGGTCAGTCCGGGTTCACCAAAAAGCATTTTATGCCTTACTTACAGTAACTTAGCCTGTTACTTAACAAGTTTACTTACTTACTTTATACGTATTTACTACGTTATATGGCCTCCATTTTTCCTGATAAACTTGTAAAAATATTATTTTCTCAATTTTAATTTTGAGAAAAGATTTCTCACGGAAAAGCACTTTGTTTACTATAAAAGAGAGAACAGGGGATTCCCAAAGTGTTTTGCTAAGTGCACCTGATTAGATGCAAATAGGGGAAGTGGGGATTCCCCAGAATGCTAACTTAGAAACTGAGTTTAACTTGTTTTAGGTTTTGAGATCAGAACATTGTGATAAGGGAATTTCCCCACAAATTTATATATGGAAATGGTGTGGTTTCAGGTGATAACTTATGTGAATTTCATTGTCAGCCGTGCAATGTTATGTTTTTATGCCTGATGCGTTTTTAATGTCTATTTTTAGAACTGTGATCTTTGGTGAAGCAGTATATATTTGAGAGTGAGCTAAGTGCTCGCCGTCCAAGCAGTTGCAATCCCTATACAGTATGGTTCTACGCTAGTTGTAAATCTACATAATGTAGATCATGCTCCACACAGTGCCAGGATTTATTCTATGTTCAATTCCATGTGAGCAGAGTGGTCGTAATTATTCTACTGTCGTCTTTGAGCCGAAAGTGCTGTAATAAAATAAGGATTCCAAATTGTGGACAGATAGAAATCATGTTGATTATCTGGACTTGATATACTGTGGACTATTGTCGCCGAGGGACTTTGTAACCTTGTCGTCTTGACTGCTGTACAAAGCGTTATTATCAGGACTGAGAAGATTCCAATGGAGTATTACCTGAGGTTTTTAGCGTGACTTTGTGTGCTGTCATTTTGAAGTCCTTCGCTGGTATGACATACATCGTGGAACTGCAACACTTCTTGTGGATATTACTGGACATTCTTGGTGACATTATGTATCAATCTGTTAAATTTGTGTGTCATTGTGTAATTGAGCTATGTAATGTTTTGGCATACAATTCTTGAACCAATTACAATCATTAAAATCTTTTGTGTAAAATTTAGATCACTTGTGCACAAGGCTCAAATCAATCCTTTTGTGTTTGAAGGTTTTTCTGACCTTAGGCGTCCATGAGACTTCATAACTACTACTACTTACTAGGGCCTAACACTAAAATATTTTTTGTCGATGTGTCGTTTTTTTTATTTCAGAATGGTGCAAATCCACCAATAGAGAATGACAACTTGAGGTTGCCTCCTGACAATGACCTATGTCAACTTTTTCGGTACTTCTATGGCAGCGTACGGAAGGAGAATGGTGACCTACTCCCCAGTTCTAGCCTATTCAATCAGGGCAGCAATCTGCCACATTGCTTCACCTCCCGACAACATGACAATTAACATATGATAAATTGTACATTTTTCAAACAGCTAACATGTTTTTTGAAGGTCACTCTGAAGCATCTGAAGAAGCTGGAAGCGATACGGCAAAGCACTACCCGCCATCTCCACAGAGGATCTTGTTAAGCTGTTTGAGATGGAGTGGTGCTATCCATGGATGACCCTACAAGTCTGCACGCGGCTGATCTTTTCTTCATATACAATACTGTTTTTGCCCGAGAGGGAGAGAAAGGTTTGAGAGAGTTGAAGAAAGATGCCTTTGTTATCACAGCAGATACGGCAGTAAGGAGTACATTCACCATGACATTCACCGAACTGAAAAAATCACCCGGCACCCTGATGAAGACTTCCAGAGAGAACAAGAGGCTCTATGCTACAAAGGATGATCAATGCCCATAAAGGCCTTCAGATTTTTACCTAGGCAAACTCATCCTGCCCTTGAGTGAGTTCTACCAGCGTCCAAGAAGTAAGCATTAGTTTTACCCTGGTATCTCCATTATGGTACGACAATGTCCCAGTTGGCCACAATACCCTTGGTAACATGATGAGGATGCATCTCCAAAGCTGCAAACCTCAGTCACCGTCCTACACCAACCATTCCATCCGGGCGATAGCAATCCGTGTTCTCAATATCTGGGGTCTCTGATCGCATCATCTGCAGTCTATCAGGTCATCGAAATACCAGCAGCCTCAGAAGCTATTGCAGCGATGCCTCTGAAGATCAGAAACGCGGGATGTCAAACGCGTTGTTTCGCAGATAAGCAATTTAAGCACATACAGTTTTCTACCTGCCCTCCAGATTCTTCAGCTCCAAGCAATGCAGGGCCAAGTGAACAGCACCACTCTCAACTACAACCATCAAGCTACCATCAATGAACTCCATTACCTACTGCAGTACTGAAGTGGCACCTTTGCGTGACATCCACATTGACAGGGACCGCACGCACACCAAGAAATGTTCCTTCTGCGCCCAGTGCTGGTGCACTTTTGCAACACCCTATGTTCTCAAAGTCTCAGCGCCAATTATTGATGGAGCTACTGTAACTTTTATTTTGGCAATGGACATTAATTCAGTTTCTCTTTATTATTAGATTAGACTTTTTGGGGGTAGGGTGATTAAAGGCCCAAAAACAAGTTTTGTCTCAGAAGAAATGTGAAAATGCTAATGCGGAAATCGCTTTTTTTTTTTTTTTTAGAAAAATGCTTAGGCGAATGCGGTTATTTTTTGTTTTCTTTTATTAATGCATTTTTGGCCCTATTTTTCATTCAATTTTTCGCGGCCAAATTTTTCATTTTTTTTTTCTGACATGTTTTAACAAAAAAAATTTAGTGAGTAAAACCGACAAAAAATTATGCGGTCCAAAAACCAATTTTAAACCTAATGCGCGCGGTCTCATGGACAAACTTGATTTTTTTTTTTTAAAAAAAAAAACTAAAAGTTTTTTTCTTAATTAATTGAAAATTAAAAAAAAAAAAAAAAAATTTTATTATTTTCATGTTCCTAGAGGCAAAAAAATTATGCCAATTAAGGTGTTGAATATGAATATTCAGTGTATGTTTATGACATCGTTTTGGTCTAGGATATTCATTGAAATTTATTGACTTTTGGGTGGTAAGAGTTACAATTGTTTTTCCTCCCACCAAAAGTATTTTCCTTTTGTTTTATTGAAAAATTTGAATATGTTAAAAACCTACCTGTTTTTTTATACTATAGTGCAGTGATGATGTCAAATACTGGTACTGCTGCTACATCCACTGGTATCCAGAATGTAAACAGATCAACGAGTACAACTACTAATATTCTGGCGCCATATCACCTTTGGTTTGAGACCTGATACATTACAACAAGCCTAATGAATTTTGAAGTAATGCGAGTAAATGATATCCCCGCGCACGCCATTTATGGCGATGTTTAGGCATTGTCATGATGGTTAGAAGGCAATGCTAATCCTGCTTAAGCCTTTCACTTGGGCGAATCTCTGACGATACCGGTCATCTTTGAACTCCAACTGTAACTGTTGTTTCCAGAACGTATGTTATATTCCATGGCATATGATATAACTCCCATCAAAGTGTATAAAATGAACGTTGACATGGTAAAACTTCCCGTTTCCATGTGAATTTCCATCGTAAAACATCCAGGGAAACTAATACAAAATCACTGCCAAATACTTAGTCCTTGGTGGTGTCCCCAAACATGAATAAAACGTAATATGTTTATATTTTGCTAATCTGGTGTAAATGTATCATAAGCCACATTCTAATTGGTCAAAACTTGTTGTCAACTGTAATGACGGAGAGGGGAACCCAAATTTGAAATGATGTACTCCACGAGATTCTTTTCATTTAAATAGGGGTGGGGAATTGCATTGCATAAGAACGACAATTGTAGGGGAATTTCTGTACGAAAAACCCAATAACAGCTGATTTTTAAAACAAAACTTAACAGTTATGCTGAGGTTTAAAAACCTTTCGCCTAATGTTTTGTTAGGTTATTGTTTTGGATCGTCGGTATTGTTTTGGTTTCTTCTTCCAAAACGACGACGATCAAATCAATAACCTAAAAACATTAGGCCAAGGTTTTAACCCTCTATTGGCCATATTGTAATGGGGTGTGGAGGTAGTGTGGAATTCACAGTGCCCTGGGTTATTTTGGAAAGGGCACCTTTGTTAGATGAGAATCTTAGTTTTAGACTGGTTCCATTTCTCAAAAAGAATTTTGCCATTTTTGAGTTAACAATTGAATAATGTTTTCTCTATGCAAATTTATGCTGATTCCAAATCTTCCGGTCTCAAAAGCTAATTTTAGGGAAGGTGTGCCTAATTTGCATAACTTCAAAGTGGCCGCCATTTAATACCAGTGTTTGTAGCATAACTCAAGATTTAAGGCTTGTAGCACTGTCATTCTTTGTCTATACTCTGTTTTTACAGGGTCAGAGAACACAACTATATCATCAGTTAACCCTCGTCTACGCGCGGGGGGGGGGGTCCCCCCTTCAGGTTTTTCCCCCCCCGGGCGTGCCTAAAACCTACTTTTCTGGTGCCAAATTATTTAATGTAAGTGTCAATTGACCTGTTCCTCTCATTTTAATCAAAAACAACATTCACCAGGTATGTAAGATACAAGGGTGACCCAAAGTGGATCGATAGGGGGGGGTGGTACCACCGCCCCCCCTCTCCGGAGAGGAGTACCTACATGCCTACACACAACACAGGAACATCCCAGACACTTGATTTTGGGTACCAATAGATAGCTATGGTCCCCTCTTTCCATGATACCAAAAGGATCCAATATACCTTAGCATTACGTCAGTGACGTCATAAAGTCGCATGTCAGCAAAACTGCCATTTCCATAACACACACCAGTGAAAAAATCACTTTTTCGCCAACAAGTTAGGAAAATCAGATTTTCATACGTTTTTTGACTCTACTTTGGGAATGGACTAGTTTATATAATGGCAACATTTTGAAGCTATAATAGGGTGTTGAGTCGCTAAATTGCGAAATATTACTTTTCCACCCTATTTTCATATTTTTTTCGTGACTTTCCTTCCTCAACTATGGTAACCACCCCCCCCCCCCCCCCATGTTAACCACCCCCCCCCCCCCCCCCCCCTTCGGAGTTTTGTGAAAAAAGCTCAGGTAGACGAGGGTTTAAGGTATTGTGCCATATATTGACAATTTAATTCATAATAAATTAAAATTGGAGCCATTTTTTAATTTTATTCAAATTTAACCTGTCAACATGACCTATTGCTATAAGGTCATGCGCCATGAGTTGGAACAAAATGTGTTACATGCTTGAAACGATCAATCTTACACTTTTTCACACTTAAATGAGAGTAAGTCATCAATTGTTTTTTGAGATACCTATTAAACTATATATTGGCTTTAAAGCTAAAATGTGAAGGAAAAATATGCAAATTGTATGTGGCATAACAGGGTGCCGCACGTGTCTATAGGGTGGGAAAAGTGAAGTTTTGATGTAAAAAGACAAAATTTTGTGGCAAAGTCTATTTTTTTACCAACTCAATTATCATCGTAGCTTAAACTGTTCTTGAGTCAAAATGAATGCCACATAAATAACAAACAAAGAATGTTATTTATCTTAATACATGGCAGGGTTACAAAGATATAAAACAACAATAAGGCAAAAGCCCCCGAATATCAAAGTCTCTATACTTTAACACATGAATCATCCGTAGGCACCTCATCAGTAGGCACACCCTCTCTGACACCGACTGACTCAAATTACAACAACTCAAAAGTAAAAATAGCACAAAATGGAATCTGCTACCATTTTCAAACTGATAATTTCCTTTAAAAATACATATAACCAGCGAATACCTATCTTTGGTTCTTATATACAATAAAAAATGTTTAAAAAATATTTGTGAAAATTGTTCACCGCCACTCCCTCATTTTGTATACCACAACCCCACTCAGGCGCATGACATACTAATCGTCGTCCGCCCACATCACATACTGTCTTATCTGAAATTTTCCTAATTTTTTACTTTTTTGAGATATTTTGCCATATGTACTTATAATGTTATGGTCTATACATGCACAAAGTTACAATCTTGAAAGTGACCTAATTATTGAGATATTATTAAGAAGTTTTTGAATCATTAAGCTCAAATCTGTATATCGCGATTTCCACATACTGTCGTATGTTTCATTTACACGTAATTCAATAGGAGTATAATTAACGTTGTTCGTAAACACGCTGTTTACGCTTTTTCACATACAGATCTATGTGCGTCGTAATCTGCCTCGTGCGTGAACATTCGTTTTGCACATAGTGATCTATCTGAACGTATTGAATATAACGGTGACATTAGCGTCGTATGTTAAAAACTACTTGTTTTGTGTTCACATACGAACTATGACTTTGTAGCTTAATATCAGGCAATATAAATTTTTTTTTTTTTTTTTTTTTGCACTTTCAAAACTCAGGCAAGGTGTAAACTTAACTTCCATCATGTTTTGTTCATAATGCAAAATTAAAAAGTAAAATTGGTAATGTTAATTCCATAGTACAAACATGAAATCTCCCGGTAGAAATTTCAATGCGATTGTTCTCGAAAACGCATTTCGTCAGATAAGACAGTATGTGATGTGGGCGACGTAATGATCTAATTTAATTCCTTGATCCTGAAAACAATTATGTATAGACACAAGCATGAAGTACAAACCTTACATCTTTGAGTTTATGTACAAATGTCAAATGGCAAGCCCATTTTTAATTTTATGCAAATTAACTTAAAACTGTTAAGTTGACCTAATGATATATCTAATGATCTAACTGTCTTCCTTGACCCTTAACATTTGTAAGAGAGCCCAAGAATGAAGTCATTACAATACAACCTTAAAAAATCTTGGGTTTGTCAAAAACCTTAAATGGTGTCCATTTTGAATTTATGCTAATTAGGCCATTTCCTCTCTCAATTCAGCTTGGGGACCATAAAATGTTGATTAAAGCAGAAATTTTTCATCTAAAAACACTCCAATTGCTTTTACTCAAATGCCTTCGTCATGTTGTAGGAAGCCCCTTTGTTTTTGAGAAATGGAACCGTCTATTACTTAGAGGATGTTCGGTCAGGTGGCAGCTGGCAAAGAGGCTCGAGACGATGAAAAGGGGATCTTGGGGTAGTTGAAAAGGGACTGTGGCAGTAGGACCTTGGACTCTTGGGAGGTTATTAAAGTGGACCCTGTTAAAGTTGTAAAGGGGCCCTGGGATAGTTAAGCAGAGGGGCCCTGAGGTAGTACAAATAGTGCTGCAGCATCAGGGTGAAAAAGGGCTTTAGTTTTCTACCAACCAGGGCCCGAATAATAACATTTGCAATCATAGCTAAAAGTGATCAGTTGGTTGTGTATTTCATTAAAACCACGTGGATGACAAAAATAAAAGTGATGGCAATTTGCATAAACCAGCATTTTGCAAAATGGCCGCCATGTTTAAGGTAATAGCACTACTATGGTGACTTAGTGTCGGAATGTATGTTGTCTGGCTGGGTCAAGAGGTTCAATATACAATTGCCAGAATTGTCTGAGACATGGAAATTTATATACACGGCTATTTTTTCAAGATGGCCGACATCTCGTCAAAAAAACCGTGTATTTCTTATTATATAACCTAGGAATATGATTTTGGTGTCAAAATGAGTGTTTTCTGGGTCAAGGAGTTCGATAAGACTATTCTAAAAATTGTAGGATGAATATAAAGGCGATTTTTTTTGCCTTTCTCACTTTTTTCCAAGATAGCCCAATATTTTAAATACAAGTACCCAAGAGTGTGAACTTACTGCAATGTCAGGCTTAATGCGGCAAAGTGGTAAAATATATTAACCCAGATGCTCGATTCCAGACCCAAGAGACTCGAGACATTTCATGGATCGTCCAGTAGTATTATATTACCCAGGACAGCATGTTAACTGTGCAATCTGTCAAGACTATGCACACCTGCATAAGGACTGTCCTGAAAAACCCAAGCCCAAGTGTTATGCTTGCGGAGAGGTAGGACATTCAAAGCGTACATGTCCTACTGTGGCTGATAGGAGACAGATGCGTTGCTACAGATGTCAACAACCTGGTCATATGGCCAAAAATTGCACATTAGAAAGAACAAAATTCGTCGGCCAAGAAGGTATACAAAGTGAAGCACCTGCGAAATCAGGAGTCGTCAATCAAAGTGATACGACAAATCCACTCAGAGTGGTAGAGGACCTCATTGATCATTGTCTTAGCCCGTCGAGAGGACCAAATTCACCAGATATTCTCAAAGAGGTAGAAACGTACCTATATCAAGTAAGAAACAATCTTCTGAAGATTAATGAGAAAGACTCCGATGAAGCTGAAACTGCTGGCTCATCCGAGGCACCATCTACCAGCCATAGAGAAGCTGTACAGAAAACAGCAACTCCGAGTGCCAACGCCAAAACGCTGTAACAAACAACATTAACTGGAGATAAATGTGATAACAGTGAAAGGCAACCAATAATGTCGCAAAAGAACAGTAATGCAAAAACTGGCAAAAAGAAAAAATCAAAAAGGAAGAAAAACGCAATTTCTCCTCAAACAGGAAACTTAAACACTGCAAACAAAAAAGGTCGTCTGACCTCGCCTGTCGAAACCGACAATGAAGATCTTTGTTCTGAGGAAGGAAATGCAAC
The DNA here is from genome assembly GCA_023653785.1 of Ophioderma brevispina. Lineage (NCBI taxonomy): Eukaryota > Metazoa > Echinodermata > Ophiuroidea > Amphilepidida > Ophiodermatidae > Ophioderma > Ophioderma brevispina. The sequence continues at coordinate 19,086 of JAMKCH010016575.1, forward strand.
ACAAAGTGATAAAGACACTAACTCTCATCAGAAAGACCTAAGCTTCAGATTTTTTCAAAATTAACTTGTCTGTGGGATAGGATCTTTAATAATTGTATAAAAATTCAAGAGTTTGCACCATAAATAAACTCTCAAAAAGGCTATGAAATCGGTAAGTTGAGTACTACAATGAAACTGTCACAACACTTCATTTACTCCACAATTAACGTTCGTGGCTTGAGAAACACGAAAAAAAACGTTTTCAGTAGGTACGTGGATAACAAAAACACAAAATGCGACATTATTTTTATCAAGAGGCGTATTGTATTGCAAAAAGATGTTAAACAAATGGAAACATGAATGGGGCGGAGAATTATATGCTGTTTGTGATAGTGTAAATAGCAAAGAAATGGATTAATACACTTATTTCCCCTCCAATGTAAGGTTAAAATACTGATGTAGTTAAAAAGAGTAATAGATAATGTGTGTTAAAATAGCAATTAGAAAATGAAATATATAACTTGTGGCTGTATATGGTCCAAATAATGAAAAAGAAAAAGGTGTTTCTTGAGCTGTTTTAGACACATTTGTAACTGATATGGTTCAGAGGGCTATAATATATTAGGTGGTGATTTTAATATTGATAGGATAAATAAGTAAATGTAAACACAAATGTCATTGAGAACCCTACTGAGCAATCAAAATCTAGTGACGGCATGGAGAAAAAACACCCAGGAGATAAAAGATTTACGTGGCAAGAAGTAATCCTAATGTAAATCTACTTCAGACTATTGGTTTGTACCGATATTGATGGAAAAGGCTATAAGAAGTCCCAAATTATAAACACAGCCCACGAAATGATCATTTGGCAGTTAAGTGACGTTAAATGCTAGTAATTTCAAAAAAAAGGAAAGGTATTTGAAATTCAACAGCGTCTGTTTAAAAGATTGTAGGTACACACATAATATACTGCTAGTAATTTGATATGATTGATCAGAAGTATGAGGATATACAAACATCCGTAATAGTTAGAAGGATAGGGGATCTTTATTAAAAAATCCCGTTCGAGTTTGACTATTTCATATTGTTCAAGGAAAAGTAAGAAATTCGGTAGTCCAGTGATTTAGAAAGAAAACTAGAAGATGTTAAAACTGAGTTATATGAAAATATTCAAAGGCAAATCATGCCAAATATGTCGAGCAAAATTAATCTGGAACGGCCTGGCACAAATATAACAGAAGGGGCAAAATAGGTCTAAAGAGAAATGGATACAGACGGAGAAAGAATAAACAAGTATTTCTGAATTAGAGAAAAAAAATGCTGTAGCTTTAAAACAATAACGAACAAAAGCACCGATTGGGAGTATTATAAAGATAATGACGACCTATGAGAAGAACAAGTAAACTATTATAAACAACGTCACGGAGAAGATGAGGTTATTGATCCAATGTTGTATCAAAACTTTGAGGCTGGAATTAACTTAAAGAGTGATGAAGAAAAAATCAATGTGAGGAAAGCTCAATGTGAAGGAATGCGAAGATGCTTTGAAAGAAAATTGGCAAATAAACCAAAAAAAAAAAAAAAAAAATGAAAAAAAGCCCTGGATTGATGGACTAACAGTCGAGTTCTACAAATATTTCTGGTTGAACATAAGTAATTTGGGTGTATGTTCTTAAAGAGACATGAGGAGTGCAGGAAGATGCGCCCCAATTTTTCTCGACCTAGGTTTTTACATATTTGGAATGCTTACCAATGTATAGATCAACATGAGTGAATAGCCGAATACGCCGTTTTTATGTAATATGATGATGATTTGTAGTTTCAGTCGTGCACGACAAAAAATCAGAGCATGGTTTCAATGGGGAACGATGAAGATAGCAGATGTCAAAAACAAGGTTTGCGGTGTCTTTTGCACCTGGTGGTCCAATAAACTTTCCAAACGTTTCTCGATAGGTGGTCTACAACCGATCCAAGTGAAATTTGAGAGAAATCAATCATAAAAAAAAAAATCTCCTTTTTTTCTGTCACTTTAAATGAAGGTTTTGATAATGGGATAATGGCGTCGAGCCATAGAAAATGTATCATTACATAATACACAAAGGGCGGGGAACTACCAAGAGATAATTATCAAATGGAGACCTATTACTTTGACAAATGTGACTACAAAATAGACCACAAAACCTTAAGCCCCCCCCCCCCCCAAAACGACTTCAAAAAGTTATTTCATCTATTAATTGATTCTGATCAGACTGGTTACATAAAAGGGAGATACATAGGTGAAAAAGTGAGTGTCGGATCCACCAAAAAAGAGAAACACCCAGGGCGCTCGCATTTTTAGATTTTAGTAAGGCATGTGATAGCATTAATAGAAAATAATGTAATGTGTTAAAAAAGAAAAATAATTTTGGGCATATGATTTTATAAAAGGATTGAAACATTTTAAAATGATACTTCAAGTGGCATTGTACAAAATGGGAAAGTTCTATTCTTCTGATAGAAAAAGGTGTTAGACAAGGATGCCCTCTATCGGATTCGTTATTCATAATTGCAATTGAAAGTGTAGCATGTAAAATAACAATGCAATTCGTATAGAGGATTTAACCTCCCATTAGATGGTTATCCAAAAATGAAGCCCCGCATATGTATAATGCAGATGATATTACAACTATGTGTCATCAACGAAAAAACGGATTATAAGGAGTATTACATTTTAGCCGATTTCTTCATTATTATCTGGATTGAAATTAAATGCAGCTAAGACAGAAGTATTTGGATTTGGCTAGTGCGTAAGGAAAAAAAGTATATAACTTGAATGGGAAACTTATATTTCAAAAAATAATGTTGTTAAATCTCTTGGTATTTCCTTTAGCAGTACAAGTCCTATAGGTGAAATAGACGAAAATTGGGTTCAAAAGTAATAAGCTAACAAATCATCAAATGATATGGAAACAACGTGACTTGACCATTTTGGGCAGAAATACTTATTGTTAAAAGCTTTTGGCTCACAATATCTTTGATCTTCAAGTACCGTGTGATATACCAGATGAATTGTAAATGAACTAAATAAACTTCTTTAAATTTATTTGGGTAGTACTGAAAAAATCAGAGAAAAAAACAATTATTAGTGATTTGAAGTAGGAGGTTTGAAATATGGTCCACCCACCATCTTTCTTGAATTCGAAGAAAGTTTCATGGATTAAACGACTCACAAATGACTCTATAGCAAACTTGGAAAAGATACCTTACATGAGTTTCAAAGAATGAATTGAAATTGGATTATACTAAGATGTAACGTGTTGTTATGATGATTTAAATGAAAGATGTAGAGAAGAACTTAATCAAATGTCATTTTTTTATCGTAACCTCATTGTAGTTTGCTAAAAACAAAACTAGTTAGGAATGTAACTGAATTGAGGACCCGAGTCAAGAAATTCTATGGAATAATACCTGTGTTCAATGTTCTGCGTAATACCATATTTTTCAGATTGGATTAAAGCAGGTTCGTTAAAATGTCAAAGCTTATATGATGAAAATGATCAATTTCTACCAATGTCGAGATCCACAAATAAATAATTAAATAAAAAACCGGGCGGAATTAGGCGTCCCAATTATCTGGCCACTAATAATCTGCCGTTCACAGAAAACTGAGAAAAAAAAGGATAAACTGCGACCAAGAGGTTCATCAGCCAGTTGGTTTAACGTATAACTCGGTTTTCTTTCCCATACAAAAAATGTAATTCAAAGGTTGTTTAGAACTATAAGATATCCAATCTAATGGTTAGACAATAAGTGACGTTTTTGGGAAAGAAACTTTCCCTAATTATCTTTTTGATTGACCAATATATGGAAAGTGCAACAGTTAATTCATCAAGGAGCTAGACTGGTCACCTTGCATTGGACCCTCCTTCCACTCTTCCCCCCTAGCATCTTCTTATATAACTGGGCCAAGCCGCTACCTGAGTCGGTGACCACGTGTGCACGACAAAGATATATAGACACTTTTTCTTTTTACGCCCACATATCGACCGTCTGGATTGACGTTCACCAATATTCTCACTATCCCCGGTTGACACAATAAACTTCTCGTGACATATTTTTTCGGCTACTTTAAGAGTAACCCACATCTCATGATGTGAGTAATACATAATATCTGTGGCAAAAAAGCAAGTTCAAATATGGCAGGTATCCGAATCTTGTTGCTTTTGTTATCGCATGAGCTCAGGGTTAGGCGATTAGTCATTATTTCATATCCCCTTTTTTTACCGTTCTTAGACTAGTGCATTGATCGATGCGGTGGCGGCCAAGCTTCATTCATAGCGCAAAACTGCCGAACTAGTCATTGGACGAGCCTGAACAGTGACTGAATTTGAAGTCACACATGGTGCGCGTTTATAAATAGATCATGAGTGGCGAGTGGGAATTCCCGTACGGAGCCGTGGCCGATTTAAAAAATTGCCTTGCTTTAGGGTCGGGTGGTGCATAATTGTGCTGCAAAACTACATCAATCGTTTTTAAAGACCGGACAGGAGAGGATTGCTAAATGCAGGTCAACGAATCATTCCACGTTGGTGCATGGGCTACCCTGGGCTACCTGGACCGGGCTGGTACAGGTCCCGCAGCTAAATAGCGGTGACCTGCGTATGAACATCAGGTCAACGAGCCTCGTTGAAATGGATCCCGTTGGTACCGTTATTCATACCAAAAAAAATTAAAATACTTCAGATTGGAGTTTGAGTCTTCCAACTCCAACGGATTTTGAGTGGAAAAATAATTGATATCAAATCTATTTTTTTCTACTTTAGATATTTGTCAAGTTTTAGTGATTCCGGTGCTAACCCTATGGGAACGGCAAAACGACGCTATCTTGGCCGCCCCCCTGGCATTGATGGTGCTGTGACACACAGAATTTTTGATGTTAAACAAAACACTTACGATATTTGGAAATACTATTTTAATCTGTGAATGAACAACACCGATAGGCATGATTTTAAAAGGTATTATCAGTCATGAAAACACAATAGAATTTACAATTATATTGAATAAGTACTTAATTAATAACGATAAATGTTGCTTGTATAATATATTCATATCTGAATGACTAGAGAGCAAACCAATAAGATAATAAGGCGTACGCCTGGTTGTGTTAAAAAACCCAGATGCGTGATAATTAATACCAACATCGAATCTCGGTATAACTTCTCCTTAAAACTTCCTAACTGCGCTTCATGCCCCTATGAACGAAACCCCAAAACATTGACTACCAATAGGTTGTGGCACGTGACATGACCATTAATTGTTCGAAATTCGGGGCCATTTTACCTCTTGACATATCTGACACAAACAAATAAATGGTTTCTACAAAATTAAAAAATAAACATGCCTGAATATCAATTTTCCCCATGTAATTGCCAGATATATGTTTATGGGGTGTGTCGTACAATAGAGTAGTCAAGGTGGTGTCACTGGTTTTGTGTGTGGTGTCACATGGTAGTCCTGAATAACATGCGTATGACTTCTGAACAGTTTTGACAGTCCGTGAATAAATAAGTAACGCCTCGCTTTGAAATCCTTGACCTATAAAACATTCCTTTGTCACCAACATCGGCATCCTAGGTGCTGTATAGCATGAGGTATAAAGGAGT